>CALNHX010005216.1:0-111338 GCA_940337035.1 Agriotes lineatus
TATGATTTTTTTAAAACAAAAAATATCATGTCACAGCTTAAAAAAATATTGGACGTCAAACAAACTTCAAGATGCTTTCAAAATATTGTCAAGTTTCTGACAAGAATGCAATTTGAGGTTATAATGTGAAGTAAGTGACGACACCCCAGTAGGTTATTTTAGTTACGCCGTTGCTATATCCACGGCAGCCGTGAAAATAATAGCTGTACTAAATCCACGGCAGTGACGTCACCGGTCGCGGTCACCGCATGCTCGTCAACTGTCAAGAACGAATGATGTTACGTCCACGTTTAATTATTGTAGAACAACAGCAGCGCGGTAGTATAGTAGATATAGATATAAATAGTCACTTATAATACCATGAGTAGTCAAAGTTATGTCGACAATTTAACTGGTGTCATTGTCAACCAATGGCATTCTACAATTTAAAAATAAACTACCAATCGAACGATTATTTTAGTGACAATAATTCAAGGAGCTTTATTTCAGCGACAATAATTCGAGGAGCTTTATTTCAGCGACAATTTTTTCTGTAACTATTTTTTAATAGAAAGTTAAATTGTCAAGGCGAATAGGACTCTAGGTCGAAATATTGCAGACAATGTTTGCTCTTCACATTGTCTCGTTTCTGTTGCTTTAGAAAATAACGACTCGTGCAAGCACTCGTAGTTATTTTCGTCGCCGCAGAAACTCGTATCTGAATCGCAAAAATTATTGTCGGCAATATTTTGACCTCTCGTCCTATTATTACTGAATATTTTTGCTGTGGTATCACGAATGTCCATTGCGTTAGCTTCGATTTGGACGAGTGCGCTACTTAACTTTGACTAAGAATGGCATTCGAGGGACTATTCAATGAACCAAATTACTTTTTCAAATTAGTTTTCAGTAAATCTAGCAACAAATTACGCAATTTCTATAGTAACAGAAAACTAATATTGACTTTTTCTAGTAAAAATCACATTTGTTTAAAATATTCACTATAACACTATTGAAAATTGTCGATTATACGTTCACTAGTGAAAATTGTCAAAAAATATTCATTATACCACTAGTGAAAATTGTGGATTATTTTCACTAGTGAAAAACTAGTGAAAATCGTCAATATAGTTCATTTTTATTGTCTCAAAGACGTCAAATCTTATATTTTTATTGGTCAGTTTTTGATAGATGACAAGTGAGTTGAATAGTCAAGGGTAATACCACAAGCAGTGGATATATTTTTGACAAATATTTTGTCGTTTCCATGTAAATTATTGCGTTTAAATTTCACGATACAAAATCATATCAAAAATGTCACGAGCCGAAGGCGAGTGACATTTAATTGTGAATTTGTTGAGTGAAATTTGCAATAATTTCTATGGAAATGGCAAAATATTTAAAAAATATATATCCACTTCGAGTGGTATTTGGGACGACTATTTAACAATATTAATACATAACGATTAACTTTATTGAAAAATAATCCAACAATTAATATAATTATTCATTCTCAATTAAATTCAGCGGAATACTTCCAAAACACAGCATTTTAAAATTTTTAAAACAAGCCACACAGTTTGTTGGGGTTTAGTGTTACGTAACCTAGCGATATCACTAAGGACAGAACATCGTTTCTAAGCGATACTTCGCAACAAGGCTATTTATTTTTTGAGTACGTACATTGTTTTGTGGATATTTTGCATGGTGCCCAATATTCAGTGATATACTGCTGTTATTGGTTGAAAAAAGCAAATGTCTGCAATGTGATTGGCTTATATGTTATAGTGTTGAATAGTCAAGGGTAATACCACAAGCAGTGGATATATTTTTGACAAATATTTTGTCGTTTCCATGTAAATTATTGCGTTTAAATTTCACGATACAAAATCACATCAAAAATGTCACGAGCCGAAGGCGAGTGACATTTAAATGTGATTTTGTTGAGTGAAATTTGTAATAATTTCTATGTAAATGGCAAAATATTTTAAAAAAATATATCCACTTCGAGTGGTATTTGGGACGACTATTTAACAATATTAATACATAACGATTAACTTTATTGAAAAATATTCCAACAATTAATATAGTTATTCATTCTCAATTAAATTCAGCGGAATACTTCCAAAACACAGCATTTTATAATTTTTAAAACAAGCCACACAGTTTGTTGGGGTTTAGTGTTACCAAAGAATATAAATAGGGGAAGAAGGGCAGTCTTATGGGTTATTAGCGTATTATTTAAAAGCTCCTCAGTTCTTGCCTGGCCCTCAAGCAGCCGCCGCCAGTACTAATGAACTCGTTCACGGCTACGGTCGGGGACGCATTTACAGATCCCTGTCGCATTTTTCCCAACAACGCGTCTCAGCGTTGCCAGATTGCAAGGAAGTTACAGAGTTATGATTTTAACAGCTATTTGTATAAGAGCGAAATTGGCAATTTGATTTTGCGCTCAAAATATACACAAGATTTTATACAGAGTGGAGTAATTTTCGAGGTGCCACCATTGGCATCTCGGAAACGGTAAGAGATACAACTTCGGTCAAATGGGGAAAAAGGTGCACATTTATGAGGCCAATTTATTGACACTTCTGTTTTTCCGAAAAAAACGCATAGCCTACTTGTTATAATCGAAAAACTGAAACTGGTCGATTTTTTCAACCATGCATAACTTATTTATTATTTCATATAATTTCAATTTTCAAAAAAGAGCTTGTAGGGAATTGTAGGCTCTACAGAATAGGCCTACTTTAATATTTTTCTGATTCGTAATTTTCGAGGTACAGCCCAAACTTACATTTTTTTAAATGGAATGGATATCAAAATTTTGCATCATTGGAAAGCTTATTTTTTTCCCTTTTCATTCATGTATGGTTTCACATACTTATTTTCACAAAGTTTTAAAATATTTTATAAAACACTTTTTAATCTAGTGTGCCTTGACTGTGTTAGTTGTAAAAACAAATGAATAGTGTGCTCTGGTTGCTATGTAACAAAACAAAAGACAATTTGCAGTGAAAACTTTCTAAACATACTGCAATAAGAAATAATAAGCTACTAACTACTCAAAGTTTAATCATATGCTCAAAAGTTATTATTAGTGACTTTTATTTGATATTTTTTCCACAAATATTAAAGTTTGGCAAATGTTTTACGTTTTATGAAAATAGGTTTTTCGGTCAGTTCTATCGTAAATAAGTCAATAGTCAATATGTCGTTACCTACTTTCGATTAATTCTTCATTAGCATCGTTCCTTACTGATGTGCTTTCCTGATAAGACGTGTCCCATTCCTTAGGCTAATTAACAGGACAGCTTATAAGAATTTCTTCTGGAAATTCACATTCAGTTGTGCTGAAGTTTGTCTTCAGTGTTGTCGTATACTCTTTTGACGTTTCCTTTTCCGAAATTGATCACTCGAACGCTTAATCTTAATCATGGTTAATTCGTGCGTATATTTTGAATGTAAGCGAAATCGCAGAACCGACTGCGATTTAAGCTTTTTTCGTTTTCCTATAGAAAAAGAAAGACGCGATTTGTGGTTGATTAATTGTGGCAATCCACAGCTTTTCACGTTATCTGAAGAACAATTACGTGAAAGAACTGTGTGTGCCATGCATTTTTCCGAAAAGCAGTTTATGAATTCAAGAAAAAATAGGCTGAGTCATAATGCTGTTCCCTTAAATTACAAAACTGCCATGCAACCTGACCACGCAACATCGCCAGTGTCGCCCAAAGAACTCGCATTTAAAAAAGAGATCATGCCAAGGGTCTATGGTAAAGCGACGTCTAGTTCGGGCTCTTTTCATTTGGATGAAGATCATATTGCTTCGCCTATGCAATTAGATGCAGATACCATACCGGATTCGTCTATGATACAGGTTAGTTCCTTTAAAAATGCCCGTTCTGTATACAGTGTGGTGATAACGTCCCGCACAAAATTCATTATTTTCTTATTTAATGTTTTTTGGGAAAACCCCGAAACACGTCATTTTATTTTTTAAAAAGACTCAATTTTCCCCCTTATTTTGATAGATCTCCTCACCAGTTAAATGATGATGTAAAAAAATTAGTGCCCCTCGTAGGTAACAATTGTTTTGAGAAAAATACACATGAAGTTCAAACAATTCAGAATTTATTTTTAATGAAAATAAGAGCTATGACAAAAACTACCTAATTTTGATTTTAAAACATTTACCACTGTTTCACAAATGTGTCAAAGTCAACAATTTAACGTTTCTAAGGAAACAGATGTGGTGCTTTATTTTAATTAAAAAAAAATCTGAATTTTTTGAACTTTATGTGTATTTTTCTCAAAAAATTGTTATGTGGGGTACTAATTTTTTATATCACCATTTAACTGGCGAGATCTATCAACATAAGGGGGAAAAATGGGATTTCCATTTGAAAAAATTAATAATGACGTCATAGCGCAGAAACAAAAGCCTCCCTCACCCTTCTATTTTTGAAAAATTTATTGTTTATTCTAATTGTCGTTACTATTTTGCTTCAAAGAATCAGAAAATAAAAAAATCGAATTTTTATGCCATACAAAATATGATTTTCAGGGACTTCGAAAATTTCACCTAACCATGTTAGGAGGCGGGGTTTTACGATAGCGCTCAAGCAGCCGTTTTGAGGAAAACAACTATACTGTTAAATGCAAAAGAAAATATGAACAATTTCCAGTATGGGAAAGTCTATGGACGGTGCCATGTCCACTTTTTAAAGAATAAAATTGACGTGTCAGGGTTTTCCCAAAAAACATTAAATAACAAAATTATTAATTTTGTGTAGAACTTTATCACCACACTGTATAATAAAATTTTTAAATTTTCCGTCGATAGTAGGTTAACACGATGTCCGATTATAGGGGCTTAAATCTTATAGTTTCCCCAAAGTTGCTCGATCTTCGTGTAGGTACTAATTAAATAAGGTATAATTAGTTAAAATTTCTTTTAAAGTTTTATTAATTAAATCAAAACTAAATCCCAAGCAGTAAGTATACAGGGTGATCAATTTTCACTTCTTTAGGAGTTTTTATTCAATAACACAAAATGAACAAAAGTTGGCAGTTTCATAAAATACAGAAAAATTATTGACGTTTTGAATTCTCTGATAAATTGTGTAGAAATATGTAGGCAAAACAATGAGCTTGTAAAGCATTTTAATGGAGCCTACAGCATGAAAATCTTTTCTGTTATTAGTATGTTTTATTTTTAAAAACCATATTTCAACAGGCCATGTTAGAAATGCCAACACCTACCAAAACAAGAAAGCGCCGTAGTTCTGCTGTGCTACATCAAAAAATTGCAAAACTGCGAAGACAAGTGGCGGCAAAAAATTCACAAATTTACCGTATGAAGAAGCAATGTGCACGAAAGGGGGCTAATTTAGATGCACTGGGCTTGAAACCAAAAACCGTTCGCGTCTTTGTAAATATGCAACTTTCTCACAAATCTAAACAACCTTGGACAGAAGCTGAAAAAGAATTGACCTTAAATATGTACCACAAATCTCCAGCCCTCTACTTTTTTATGAGAGAAAAATTAAAATTTACTATGCCCTCCAAATCTACAATAGTATCATGGTTACGGTTAAACCAACTTAATACAGGCACCAGTACGGAACTAATTAAAAAACTGGCTGTTAAAGTTAACAGCATGACCGATGATGAAAAACAGTGTGTCGTATTACTTGACGAAATGCATTTAAAGAAAGGTCTAGAATATAATCCACGCCAAGATATGAGTGAAGGTTTCGAAGATTTAGGACATCTTGGACGGAAAAGCAAAATCGCTAGTCATGCACTAGTGTTTATGGCAAGAGGACTTATTCACAAATGGAAGATTCCTGTCAGCTTTTATGTTTCTTCAGGTACCATTAAACATGGAGAGCTATCTTCCCTCATTATTAAAAACATCGAAGAGTTACAAAGAATAGGACTTAAAGTGCGTGCTGTTACTAGTGACCAAGCTGCTACAAATAGAGCTGCATTTTTAAATCTAGGAGTTACTGCAGAACAGCCGTATTTTTTTGTCTGCGACGCAAAAATTTTTGCAATATATGACGTACCGCACTTGATAAAAAGCGTACGGAATAATCTTCTATCAAAGGATTTTTACGTGGAGGGCAAGAAAGTTTCTTGGAAAGATATCGAAGAGGCATACAAAATAGATAAATCTTCTTGTACTGTTCGAGCAGCTGTAAAAATCACGGATGCCCACATCTACCCCAATACTTTCCAGCGAATGAGGGTTAAATTTGCAACGCAAGTGTTTTCCAACACCATGAGTGCTACGATAAGAACTGCTGTTGGAACGGGCGAGTTAAAAAGCACCAGCGCTCTGGATACTGCAGAATTCGTACAGAAAATTAACTATTTATTTGATTGCTTAAACAGTCGAATGCTGAAAGACCGTAACCCATATGCATGTGCTCTATCCGTCAACGTACCGCGTACTGAAAATAATTTGAAAGAGTATTTGCAGTGGGTTAAGACTTGGCAAACATATACATCTAATAACAAGGTGAACCAAGGTGTTTATTGTTTTAAGGGACTTATTTTAACCATGCAGTCAGTTATGGAGCTATGGGAAGACTTAAAACAAGAAGGGTATCATTTCCTCCTGACCAGCAGACTAAACCAAGATCCTCTAGAAAATCTTTTCGCGGTCCTGAGGTATAGGGGAGGCAATTCTTCGAACCCCACAGTAAAATCTTTCCGCCAAGCACTACAGTTCAACATGCTGGTTAAATTGCAGCATCCTACAGAGAGCTTCAACTGCGAAGTTGATGAAGATGCTGTTGTCAACATGGCGAATGTTGAAGTGCCAGAAAAAGACGTCATGGGATATGTTGAGGACATACCATATACAGTTGCTGAACAAACTGAATTAGCAGAAGATGGTGACCTCAGTTTACTCAGTGAGGTAATAGAAGTTTCAACACAACCAAATCAAGAAGCCACATTAGAATCTTGTGCGACGGTATATGTAGCTGGTTATGTCATTCATAAAACGCTTTTACGTTTTAATTGTGATCAGTGTCAAAATATGTGCAGCCGTGACTCTGTAGTGCATCATAATGAACTGTTTTTACAGCAAAAAGACTATGGTGCGGGCGACTGTGTTATTTACCTAAAAAAACCTTCAAGTATTTTAATAAAAATAGTTACAATGTTACTTGAACATTTTGAATATTATTTTAAAAATAGTAAGTCGTGTGTAAGTTTTAAGAAAACATTATTAGCATATAGTGTAAATAAAGTGAAAATTTTAGTACCAGGGTGGCTTAACGAGCAAGACACATGTTACTCTCATAAACTGTTTTTAATTAATCATTTAATTACGTGCAAACTCCATAAAACGTTGAAATGGCTATCGCAAGATTTAAGGACTACAAACCAGTCTGGTACACGCAACAAAAAAATACAACATTTAAGTAATGTTTAAAGCTTAAAAAATGTACGTTTATATGCTTACAGATATATTTGCGTACTTCCTATTCTTTGTAACTTTGTATATTATATTGTTTTATTGTATGTAATATTTACACCTTGAAAATCTCATTTATTTAATAGATCATTGAAATTGGCGAGAGTAAGAAATGTATATCTTTATTTCAAAATATTTTAATTTAAACTGGCGTTAATGGATCTGACTCAAATTTCCTATAATCTGCCTTTAAAAAAAAGTAATTAAACCCGTAAAAGGTTGGAGCAAATTGGGGTTCAATCCCTAACAATAGGTACCTAACTCTTTATTAACAAATTATTATTTATATCGCCCAAAAATTATGTCAAATGCAAGTAATAATAATTTATTTAAAAATTGCTATTTGGCATAATTTTTGAGCGACTTAAGTATAATAATAATAATAATAAATGTCCTTTATTAAGCAAAAATAAATGAAATTGTTATTTTACAATATACTTGAATTATGAATACATAAGTTGCTCAAAGGGGCAAAGTTCAGGCGTGCTAATCGAATTAGCATACTGTTCTACCACTTAACCCCAAGGTAAATAAAGAAAACAGATAATTTGTTAAAAAAAGGTATATTGTTGGGTATTGAACCCCAACCCTCGATTAGTTTGCAGCTCCTTAACCACATAAGTTCTTTTTCGTTTCTACTCTAATTTACGTTTAAAGTGCAGTAATTTAAACTAGAGTATAAATTATTAAATAATTGTGAGTTTTCTGTGAAAACCGCCCCGATTCATTTTTACTTTCCCATACCCATAGGTATAGGGAAGTCTTGGAATCGTGAAAATTTTGGAAATCGAGATTTTCACAGAAATATCCGTTTTGGGCCCCTAGGAACCCAAAAAAGTGGTTTTTAAAAAATGTCTGTCTGTGTGTGGGTGTGTGGGTGTGTGGGTGTGTGGGTGTGTGGGTGGGTGACGCTCCTACAGCCGAAAGTATTGCTCCGATTTTGATGCGCTTTGGAATGCGGGGGTGTATCGAAAATTCATCGACAAAATAAGCTTTTCAAAAAAATCCGAAACCGGAAGCGGAAGTTACGCATGTTTTTTTGGTACGACTGTTTTCGTGATTAAAATTTTGAAAATTTTATTGTGGATAACGATACAGGGTCATAAGACAAATCTGTTAGTTTTTTGCCGAACTCGCTATGTTTAAAATGAAGGGCGCTATGATTTTTTGAAAATGAGTTTAACGCCCTATTACTCAAAAACGGATGAATCGATTCAATTGATTTTTGTTTTCTGAATAGTATATGAAGGCTAACATGAGGTGATATAAAAAGTGTTTTGAAAAATATTAAGGGGCCTAAATTACAAATTTTCAAAATTTTGGAAATTTTCTAAAAATCATTTCTCAAAAACTGCCCACAGGAATTTGTTTAAACTTCATACACTGATAGACCCCGAAAAGGGCTATCGATCTATTTTTTAAAGAATCTCATGAATTATCTGTGGCGCCCTCTACGAAGCTTTGAAGTTTGAAAATTTAAACCCCTTTAATTAATAAACAAAACAAGATAGGTAGCTGGGGTTTTCACTGAATTGCTCAGGGCATAATGGAGCATATGAATATGCAAAAAAATATTACACTCGTGGATATATGTAAGCGCACCGGCCCCCTCCCCCCTCTATTTTTGAAAAATAATTTTTTATTCTAACGGTTGTTATATTTTTGCGTCAAAGAATCTTTTTCCGCAAAAATAAAAAAATCGATTTTGTATGCCCTAGAAAATATAATTTCCAGGTACGTACTTAGAAAATTTCACCTCGGTGCTACAGCCGTTTTGAGGAAAATAATACATAAACTAGCACAGTGGCGGCTTGTCCACTTGGCGCCATCTACAGAAGCTCGGTGGTCACGTTTTGAACTACACATTCTTTTATATTTACCCGCAATTTACGTGAAAGTGTAAACGCTTATCACGTTGAAAACGTGAGTCATCGAGTTGAAATTTTGATATGTTGTAAAGACTGTTGAATAAAGACGATATGAACAGTTTCGAGTATGGGAAAGTCCAGGGAGGTAGTCACGTCCACTTTTTTTTAATAACAGATTGTACAGGACTTGGGTCAGATCCCTAATCACCAAATTAAATTTTTGCATACATTTCTGAAAGATAATTTAATGTCGATAATAAATGTTCGAATAATATTGTCTTATTCTTTGCTGAGACTATACATAGAGAGATCGCCAACTTAAATGTGCCTAAATAGATATTTTTTAATGCATCAAGTAAATGAGATATTCAAGGCGTACTGTTTTAGTAGCCGTACTGTACTCTATACGTATCAACTTCACAAGATACAATATTATTTTTGTTTTTATTTGCTTTTTAAAATAGATCACTGTAAACTATATTAATCGTCAACATTACTTGAACAATAATTTCCTCTCGTATTAAAATTTTTAAATAAAATCCGTATATTGTTTATTAATGTTTTTTTTTCATTATTTGTACATAGCTAATTATATATTCATTATAGAATTTTGTGAGAATAAAGTGGGGACAATCCGTATTCCGTATAATCTCGCGCTCATCGGTGAACTTTTTGTTGAAATTATATTAGAAACCTCTTATGTAATTTTTATAGGTACCTAGCTACCTATTAAATGTTTAAAAGTGTTGCATGTGAAACTTATAAAACCTTTATTTTACTTGGTACCAGTTCATCCGATTGACAACAAATGTTTTAAATAATAACAAAACAAACCAAAGAATATACACCTATATTTAATATTCTTTGTAACTAACTTAACTTAGATGTAAGCAGAATCAAACTACTTAAATATTCTTTGGCAGAATACAAGTTTATTTCGGGTAGGTACAACCATTGTAAAACTATTGGAATTGTAGAGAGAAAGTTCTTGCAACACTGTTATAGCTCAAGAATGCTAATGACGCATTTACATGCTGAATGCCACTGATAAGGTAAGCACTTTGACGCTAGGAGCTCCCAGCGGCATTTTCGAACAAAAAATGATATATTTAACCAAGTAAATAGTTATGCAACCCAAATCACAGCATATACGTTATAGCCCATAACGCTATCCTTCTTCCCTATCTATATTCTTTGGTGCAACGTTATTTTATTATTACGATGGGTAGAGAGTTAGAACAATACGATTCTACTTTAGAGACAAGAGGAATTCAGAAAACATAATCAACTACTGTAATATTGGTTGCATAGCCCTGTTCATTTTCAATTATTCTTTGTGTACGTAAATTCATGTCTTCATAGGTATAGACGATGGTTGATTGGGGGGCCTGGCCCTCCCCAGCCAAAAGTCCTAGTTACGCCAATGGTTAAGGACGTAGTTTATGCAATTTTAAAATTCGTTAAAGAGCCTTTAAATCTGAGGGGTTATAATTGTAATCCATTTCCAAGAGATTTCATTAAAATAATTATAAATTTTGATAAAACAACTTTAATCTTATTTAATACCTGTAGATCTTGCCGAAAGACTTTATTGATCTATTCTACAGCTTCAAACACAAGAAACTGTTTATATGCTACTAGAAATGTAGCATGTGTTGCACATTTTTACTTTAGTGTCAAGTAGCACATGCAGATAACCGCAGAAACTTCTAATCTCGTGCGCGTTATTAATAAAATCGTCGACGGCGCGTTCTTATTCTTGATTATTTGATTAGTGTACTCGTACTCTCACAGTAAGTACACTTCAATTTGTTTAAAAGCCCTCAAGTACAATCACGGGGCACTTCATCTCAGTACATTTCATATCGTCGCACGACCATAAATTTACATTCCGGGCACTCAAGCTGAATTTATATAGGATCTGCAAACACAACCCTACAATATTTAACATATTAAACTGGAGTGATTGAATAACACAATAATAATTACTTTATATTGAAATAGCCCCCTTCCAATGCTGTATGTAATTAGGTGGAGAAGTAATGCTGCCTTTTTACAGCATAATCCTTTTTTTAATTCATGCATTCATTCATTATCTTCAGCGTTCAGCCTCTTTTACATTTCGGTATCGAGGACCATTCATACCTCGCAGGAAGTGCAACGGAAGCAAATGGGTCGCACGTGACTTACATTAAGCTCGCCCGTATCCAAAAATACCGCAACAATCCTAAACCTAACTTTAAAAAAACATTCTTTGTAAATTACCTACAAAGCCAAAATTGCCCTAGAACAAACGAAGCTATTGTCGCGTGCTATTGAAGAACTGCGTAAGTTACGTTGTAATAATTGTATAACTTCTAAAAGTCAGTAGTTCAGTTAATGTAATGATATAGATCATGACACATATAATTTGATAAAATGCAAAACTTTTTACTTTTTGTTAGAACTGTGATGACAGTGCTCCAGAATAGTTAACGAAGCGAATCGAATAATCAGGATCCGAAGGTGCCCGACAATAACCGAACCAAGTACCATTTTGTGCTAGACATTTCTGACATTCAACGTAACGGTCTAAATTTAGCGTACGATTTTTAAAATCCCTTTATTGTCTCCGGGAATCGAACCGCCTGAAACTCGAGCATTTCTCGCTGGTCCATCCGTTCACATCTTGCGTAGTTTCGGATCTTATTTGGCAATGTTTATTAAGTGTCAAAATAGTAGAGGGGTTTAATTTCTTTGAAGTGTACCAGGGCGTCCAGTGAAGACTGGTTTTTATAAAGGGATAACTTTCTTTAATTATAAATGTGCTTCCTCTCGAGAGGCCTCTGCGATAAGCGATGCGTTACGTGGTTTTCGTTAGCAATTAGATTTTTCTGAGCGCATAATGAGGCTGCCAGTTAGTTAGGGCTACTTCGCTGTTCGGTTATTTGAGCACACTTAATCAATTTCAGAAATCTCCAGATCATCCTACCTGTATGCGATGTCAGAAAAGATATACACCTGTACTACAACATTCAACGACTAAAATGTTAGACTAGAACGTCGGCGACAACAATGAAACTGAGTATCGACTAAAAATGTTTCTTTGCTCAAATGCAATGCAGCAGTTTTAAGGGAAGCTTATAGATGTAAACAACGGCGCGGTGGGCTTGTATACTATTAATTGTGCCATAAGTCTAGTCAAGTCACCCTTGAAACATGATTTAATACATTTCAAGCACACTTGAAAACTACTCTTTTATCTCTATCATAGAATTACAACAAAACTTCGTCTGTTTACCACTTAATTCTTTTTCGTCTACATATGCCTTCCATAACTTGCTTAAACGACATGAAATATCGTTAACACAACTTTTAATGTGGCTTAAACGACTTTAAATTTCGTTAAAAAAAGATCGCGTTAGAATAAACTTGTGGTGGCGTTTATACGCCGTAATCTTGTTGAGATCTTGAATCTAATTAATACATTACCAATTTTATTAACATTTATTTTAATTTTATTTAAACGATCTTTAGCTGTTTCTGCCGCTTCAATTTCAATTCTGTTAAATGTATTTTAGTCACTATTCCACAATCGATAATCTGATGTTATCGGCTTAAATAGTCGTTCTGTATGACTTAATATGTCATTTATACGACTTCTAATATGGTTTATGATATATCAATGCGGTTAAAATTTCCATAAAATTCTGTTAATCTCGTTAACATTACGTTTAATCTCGTTAAGTGTCATTTAAATTAAGTCTTGTTAAATCATTTTTTATCTTAAGATTAGCATTTTATTTTAACAGCGCTAAATAGTTTATAATTCAATTAAAGCGCTTTTTAATTCGAACAAAACTATTTGCAGTCTCTTTAAAACGACTTTAAATCTCCATTATACAATGTTGAATGACAGCATGTGTAATAGAATGTAAACATGTTTAAAATCACTTTAAATCTAGTTCATACGACATTTAATTCAAAAATTACTGTTAATTTTATTAAAATTACTTATAATCTCGTTAAATTATGTAAAAACAACTTTAATATTGCTCAATAGACTTTCAATCCTCACCATAAAATTTTGTTTAAACAAATAACGTTCAGCAACATTAGAACTTCATTGAAATTACATTTATTCTCGAAAAATCGACCTTGACTCCCAATTAAACAAGTTAAAATCTCGTTTAAACAACGTGCATCTACTTGAAACAATTTTATTGCGGAAAGGGGAAACCGATTGGAATAAGGCAAAGGGATATTTAAACAATTTTCAATCTCGTTAAATAATCTGTAATCTCTTTAAACGATTTGTAATCTCGTTCTAACAACTTTGCATCGATGTACTTAAAACAATGTTGTCGGGGAAATTCTACAGGAAATGGGAACGGATTGGAATGAGGCAAGGAGAATGGCAGAAAACAGAAAGGTATGGAGAAACTTCGTAGCTAAAATAAATTAAAGAAGGAAAAAATAAGCTCGACAGATTCGGGTACAAGAGGCAGGCTATGTAGGTATGTATTTATGTGAAACAATTTTCAAACTCCTTAAATAATTTGTAATCTCGTTAAACCATGTGTTATCTCGTTCTAACAACTTTCCATTTATGTACACCAATTTTGTGAAGGGAATGCTACAAGAAAGGGGAGGGACTGAAATAAGGCAAGAAGGATAGCAAGAAAATAGATAAGCATTGAGCAACTTCGTAAACAAAAGAAATTAAATAAGTAAATGACGTCTACACTTTCGGGTACAAGATGACCGGACTATGTATGCATACGTCTATATAAAATTTTTCAAACTTGATAGCGATTTGTAATCTCGTTAAACGATTGGCAATCTCGTTCTAACAACTTTACACCTATGTACTTAAACAATTTTATGGAAGAAACACTATAGGAAAGGGAAAGGGACTGAAATAAAGGAAGGAGAATGGCAGAAGATAGAAAGGCATGGAGCAACTTCATAGACAAAATAAATTAAACAAGGAGAAAATAACCTCGAGACACACCTTTGAGTATAACAGAGAACCAGACTATGCGGTATGTATGTAAAACAATGTTCAAACTCGGTAAACAATCTGTAATCTCGTTAAACGATTTGTAATCTCGTTCTAACAACTTTGCATCTTTGTACTTAAAACAATTTTGTTAGATAAACTACAGCAAAGGGGAACGAATTGGAATGAGGCCAGGAGAAAGGCAGAGAACAGGAAGGGATGGAGCAATTTCATAGAAAAAGCAATTAAATAAGGAGAAAACATCCGGTACAAGAGTACCCGACTAGGTAGATATGTGTGTATAACAAATTTCAAGCTCGTTAAACCACTTGTAATATCGTTAAGTGATTTGTAATATCGTTGTAATAGCTTTACATTTATGTGCATACTTCAAACAATTTTGTCAGGAAAATACTAAGGAAAGGGGAACGGATTGGAATGAGGCAAGGAGAATAGCAGAAAACAGAAAGGCATAGAGCAACTTTGTAGACAAAGGGAAATAAATAAGGAGAAAATAACCTCGACACCTTCGGATACAAGAGGACCAGAATATGTAGGTATGTATGTAAAACAATTTGTAATCTCGTTAAACAATCGATTTTTTCGTTAAACCATTTGTAATCTCTTTCTGTCAACTTATGCGTCCATGTACTTCTAACAATTTTGTGGAGGAAACACTATAAGAAAGGGAAAGGGACTGAAATAAGGGGAGAAGAATGGCAGAAAATAGAAAGGCATGGTGCATGGAGCAACTTCATAGGCAAAATAAATTAAATAAGGAGAAAATAACCTCGACACCTTTGAGTACAACAGAGAACCAGACTATGTGGTATAGGTACATGTAAAGCAATTTTCAAACTCGTTAAACGATCTGTAATCTCGTTAAACGATTTGTAATCTCGTTCTAACAACTTTCCATCTATGTACATACCTGAAACAATTTTGTTAGATAAATACTACAGCAAAGGGGAACGAATTGGAATGAGGCCAGGAGAAAGGCAGAGAACAGGAAGGGATGGAGCAATTTCATAAAAAAAGCAATTAAATAAGGAGAAAACATCCGGTACAAGAGTACCCGACTAGGTAGATATGTGTGTATAACAAATTTCAAGCTCGTTAAACCACTTGTAATATCGTTAAGTGATTTGTAATATCGTTGTAATAGCTTTACATTTATGTGCATACTTCAAACAATTTTGTGAGGAAAATACTAAGGAAAGGGGAACGGATTGGAATGAGGCAAGAAGAATAGTAGAAAACAGAAAGGCATGGAGCAACTTTGTAGACAAAGGGAAATAAATAAGGAGGAAATAACCTCGACACCTTCGGATACAAGAGGACCAGAATATGTAGGTATGTATGTAAAACAATTTGTAATCTCGTTAAACAATCTATTTTTTCGTTAAACCATTTGTAATCTCTTTCTGTCAACTTTGCGTCCATGTACTTCAAACAATTTTGTGTAGGAAACGCTATAAGAAAGGGAAAGGGACTGAAATAAGGGAGAAGAATGGCAGAAAATAGAAAGGCATGGTACATAGAGCAACTTCATAGACAAAATAAATTAAATAAGGAGAAAATAACCTCGACACCTTTGAGTACAACAGAGAACCAGACTATGTGGTATGCATGTAAAGCAATTTTCAAACTCGTTAAACGATCTGTAATCTCGTTAAACGATTTGTAATCTCGTTCTAACAACTTTCCATCTATGTACATACTTCAAACAATTTTGTTAGATAAATACTACAGCAAAGGGGAACGAATTGGAATGAGGCCGGGAGAATGGCAGAAAACAGGAAGTCATAGAGCACTTTCTCAAACAAAAGCAATTAAATAAGGAAAAAACATCCTCGACACCTTCGGGTACAAGAGTCCCAGACTATGTATATATGTATGTAAATCAATTTTCAAACTCGTTAAACCACTTGTAAACTCGTTAAGTGATTTTTAATCTCGTTTTAACGGCATTACATTTATATAATTCAAACAATTTTGTCGGGAAAATACTACAGGGAAGGTAAACGGATTGGAGTGAGGCAAGGAGAATGGCAGAAAACAGGAAGACAAGGAGCAACTTCGTAAACAAAATATATTAAATAAGGAGAAAACCTCCTCGACACCTTCGGGTACAAGCAATTTGTAATCTCGTTAAAACAATTTCGTTAATGGAGTTTATATTACATTTATACAATTTTTGAACTCGTTAAGGAGTGCGTTGAATACATCTCATTTTAATGATTTTCAATTTCGTTTAAAGGGTTTTAAGTCTTGTGTGTAAAGCGAAAGTTTAATCATTTCGTTAAAATAGCTCTTAGCCTTGTATAAATCACTTGCATTTTCCTCTATTTGAAACGATGTCATCTAATTTAAACGGCTATTGGTCTATAGTATCGCTAAAGCGAGATCACTAGAGAGCGGAATTATAAGCACAAACAATTTAAACAAGAAGCGCTTTAAAAAGCCCCAAAAATGTTTAAAAAAGCGTTAATTTAAGCAAAAAAGCATTAACTCTTACAAAAAAGCTTTATCATAAAAAACGTCATAAATGAAAAAAACTATTTTATTCATTGTAGGTACCTACTTAACTAATAAGAATAATTCTGAGAAAAAGTATGTAATGTGACACTAAAAAAATCAAATGCAAACACAATTCACATAAAAACTTTAAATGTAACACAAAAAATAAAATAGAAAGCTTGGGCACTAAAAAATTAGTCTTTCAGAAAACTATTAATTATTAAATATTGTTCTAAATGCTCCACTGTTAAATTTTGTCGTCTTTCACTTAAAATGTTCTTATATGTAGAAAAACTTCTTTCTACGTCAATACTAGTTATTGGAGCATATTTTAAATTTGGTACAATAGTCGGATCAATCCCAAAATTTTCTGCAATTTTGCCTGCCAAAATTGTAGAAATTTTATCTAAAATTTTATAGCCTTTTTGGAAAAAAAGCTCCTTACATTTAGAAAGAACTATTTGACCAATTCGGCCAGGTACTGCACATAGGTACCTGAAGACTGGGTTGTTTTCATGGTAAAAAAATATTTGCTACATCAAGATATCTATTATTCAGAATTCAATTGTAGTTATTTTTAAAATTAGATGATTGCGAATAAGATAGTATACATACCACGGTGAAAAGTTTCATTCCTGTCTCGAGATAAAGTTAACCTCGACGCTGCGCGTCTCGGTTAACTACTTAATGTTTCGACAGGAATGAAACACTTCCCAGCTCGGTATGTAATATACTTTTACTAATATGAATTTGAATACATACATATTATTTCCTTAACCTAAGCTTCACGTGGGCGCGGGCGTAACTAAATTCCTCTCTGTATGTAAGCGGTTTTGCTGTTTTCAGGGTGTTTTTTTGTTTGAAAGGTTACAGCTACAAGAAACGAGAGTCGTCCTTGACCTTCCACCAAAATTAATAATTTAAAAGGCTGGGGTGAGTAATTTATTAATTATTGATATTCTCATGTTGCGCAATTTTATGAAATTCAGACAGAAAACCGAAATTCGCGGTAACCTATATAAAGCCCACTCTTCGATGGCCTAATGAATCCAAAAGGGAATTACGATATGTTTTAGCATCTAACAAACCACGTAACAAGCTAGAAGTAGATTTATATTATATATATATTCTCGGATCGCACCAGCGCAGCGCTGAAACCTGAAACGCAAAACAACTGCCGCTCGAAAACAAGTGACACACTTGACGCGTACGCCTTGTGCGCGGCGGAGCCGTCGAAACGGTCTAATTAGGCGGCATTAGGGCACCCGGGGGCCGCTTCGACCTTCGCCGTGACCAGCGGCGGCCTTGGCATTGGGCCCGTTCGAGGCACCGCCCCAATCGATAGCTGCCAGCGACCTTGACCTTAGTGCTGCCGCGGCGCACTTGGGGCCCCGCCAGCGCCCGCTTGATCTATTTAGGCGTGTGCATTCGCGGACGGGACCGGTTGCGAGGCATCCTCAGGAATTCGAAACGCCGCGCCGCTTTCGGTTTTATTTAGCGGCTAAATTGAGCCGCGCACGCCAACCGCGAACTCGGTCTAGGTCATTGCGAGTTAGATGCGGATCCCGTTTCAGGAAACGTCGGAAATGCGCAGCGTTGCTCCAAGTTATTTCTGCGCCCGCGGCCGTTTTGCCCTTTGATAATGTCACACGTGCGCTGTCGGCGAGTGCGATGGTGGACTTTTGACCTCCCCGCATGTTTGTACTCCCGGTCTTTCGGATTTTTAGCAAATTTCTAGTTCACTTTAGGCCAATTCACATCTTTTTCAAATTTTCAGCTAGCTTGTAGCATTTCGGAAATTAGGAAATTATCATTACATTTTTAGCCAAATTACAATAAATGTTTAGCGAATTTTCTCAAAATAAAAATTCAGTAAATTTTCAAGCAACATTGCAGTATATTCTAAATAAATTTATAGCAATTATTAATAAGCTGCAACAAATAAATATTTAACAAGTTTGTACATAATAATTTCATAGTAAATTTACTATAAGTACATTTTTTGATAAATTTCAGTGAGATTGCAGCATGATCTTAGTATGTTTGAAGTCAAGTTGTGCAGTAAATGTTTAACTTGTTCACACGAAATCTGTAGATTTTGCAGAATTTTTTAGCAGGTCGGCAGCACATTTTTAGTAAAGTGGTATCGAGTTTCAACGAATTTGCAGCAAACCTTCAGCGAACTGTTAGGAAGTTTCTACAAATTAGCTGAAAACTTGTAGTAATTTTAGCAAATAATTTTTTAATAAATTTGCACTGAATTTTTGACAAATGTCAGTGTGATTGCAACATAATCCTAGTGTGTTTATAATATTAATATTCAGGAGTATTCATTAAGCCTTAAGTTTGCACATAAACTTTGTAGTAATATTTAAATTCTTTGCGCGGAATCTTTTGTGGATTTGTAGTAAATTGGACAATCCGTCAGGAATTTTTCAGTAAGTCTAGGGAATTTCTTACATCATTGCAATGTATTTCCAAAAGGACGTGTGTAGTAAGTTGTCAGCAGCCTTTGAATTAGCACCTGCAATTTTTCAGGAAAGTGGTATGGAATTTCAACGAATTTGCAGGAATTTTTCAGCAAACTGTTCAGGCTTCAAAATAATTTTCTGAAATTTTTAATAAATTTTAGCAGCTCGTCTAGTAATAAATTTTTAATAGATTTTTGACAAATTTGCAGTATAATTTTATCATGTTACGGTGCATTTTCAGTAGTCTTTATTAAGCTTTCAAGAAATTTGCACTAAATTTTTAGTAAGTTTTGCAGTAAACGTTCAGTGAATCTTTTGCGGATTTGTAGTAAATTTTGGCAATTTTTCAGGAATTTTTAGCAGGTCTAGTGACTTTCTTTTAGCGAAATTTGAACACGTTTGTAGTAAATTTTGACTTAGTTTGCAGTATTGTTTAGTAACTGTTAGCAACTCAGATTTTAATAAATTGGCACTAGATATGTATTTCACAAATTTCATGGAGAGCAAGGAAAATGCAGTATAATCTCGCAGTTTGCAGTGAATTTTCAGCGATCCAACAGTTAATTTTTAGCGCTTACAAGATGCTACATCAATTATATAGTAATTGTTTAACTTGTTTGCACTGAATCTTCTGCGGATTTGTAGTAAATGTTTTCAGGAATAAATTAGTAGGTCTAGGGAATTTCTTCTACAAAAATTGCAATGTATTTCCAAAAAAAGCTTACTGTAAAAGTTCAGCACGTTTGTAGCAAATCTTCAACGAGTTTGTAACAACTTTTGAATTACTATACCTGCAGTGAATTTGCATAACATTGCAATTTTTGTAATAAATGTTTAACGTGTTTGCAGTGAATTGTTTAGCAAACTTGTAAGAAAATTATAAAACTACTGCGAATTTGTGGAAATTTAAAGTAATATTTTACACAATTTTATTAAAAGCTTATAGAAAATTGTTAGCAAGTTCTAGCATTTGTATTAGCACAACTGAAGCATATTTTCACTAAGTTTGAAATAAAATTTACAGTAATTTACAGTGGATTTTCAGGAACATTACAGTACGTTTACCGCAAACTGTCAGCGAGATCGCAGCAACTTTTAAACGAGTTTATAGTAAATTGTTAATAGTTATTAGCAAATTTAAAAAAATACAGCAAATATTTAGCAAGTTCATAATAATTTATTAGTAAATTTGCATTTTCAGTAAATTTTAAGAATGTTTGCAGTGAATTGTTGAAAAGCCTCTAGTAATTTCGTTTGTCGGACTAGTGAATTTGTAAATAACTGCAGGAAATTTTTAAGAGATTATCGATGAAGTTCAACTACATTAAACAAAACTACAGTAAATTTTCAACAAGGTTTGCAATAAATTGTTGGCAAGGCTTTCATAACTTTTTGTTGTCGACTAATATACTGTTTCAAATTTACATGCAACTTTTTACAATTTTTTCAGTAACCTTTTTAGCAAGATCCCAGAAAATAATCAGAAAATTCATAGCGTATTTTTAAACAAAATTACAGTATGTACGACTTTTTATAGAATTTCCGCTGAAGATGAATGGGGTTTTCAGATAATAAAAGTTTTATTAAATGGGATCTTATGACCGTTATTGCGTTGGTGTTCGACGGTGGCTGATGATGAAACGAGACCCTACCTGAGGCAACGCTGATGTTCAGGCATACGAGCTTTAACTGAACGTCCTGTTTCACCAATGTATACAGCGTTACAGGAGCAAGGGAATCTATAAATACCTTTAGATGACATGGTGTTTAATTTATCTTTGCGTTTTCAAGTGCGCCACTAAACTCGCTATTTTGTTGTTACATTTATTAGATTTTACTCTAACGCATTTAATGTTGTCTGATTTTTAGTTTTATAAAATAATTCCAGAAGGTGCTCTAATCTCCTTCCAGTCATGATTCCGATCAATTTTTAATAAAACTTTTTATTCTTTCTTAACAATTTCAAAATATTGCTTCACTTAAAAATGTGATAAAAAACATGATGCGTTTAGTAATTCAAATAGAAACTTGAATTGAAACTAATATATTTACTGAATTTATTCATAATTGTAATTCAGTTTAATGGGAAATTTTCTTAATTATATGAGCTATCTACTAAATACAAGTAGGTTACTACAATTACTAGAATTAAAAACAATGTTTTTAATCTAAAATAATGGGTTTTTTGTTTAATCTAAAATTTGCAAGTTTTGTTACCAGAATTGCTGAGAATTTACTCAAGAATTACTTATCAGCAAGAAAATTGCTATAAACTCTCAACTTTTAGCACAGTACCTAACTTCCAGTAAACTTTAAATAAGTTTACAACGATTTTTTTATAAAATCGAGTAAAACTTTTCGATACATTTTTGGCAAATCTGTAACATATTTTCAGCTGTTCTACGATAATTTTTTGCAAAGCTTCCAATACATATTCAGTAAAGTACGTTATTTTTTAGTTGATTGCAAAGCATACAAAATGTTTAGTAACATGTCAGTAAGTTTCCAGTTAATTGTTAGGTAGATGGTAAAATATTTTTATTATTACAACTGACAGTTCCTTTATAACATTGTAATAACATTTGTACTTAGTAAATTTCTAGTAATTCATATAGTAAAACTAAAGGAATTTTTTAGCAACATGTTATAATTTTATATCAAATTTCCAATAAAATATTTAGCAACAGCAGTAAATTTTTCTACATTTATGAAATACATGTTCGATAAACTCAAAGAGTGTACAGTAATTTATCAGTATATTATTAGTATATATATATAGCAAACCTGTAGTAAAGTTTTTAGTAAACTTTAAGAAGTTTGCAGAAAATTTTTAGTACTTAAACAAATCTTCAATAAATTTATGGCAACTCTAGTGCGAATTTACAGCAAATCCCTAGTAACTTTGTAGGTGGTACATTACCATACATTTTTAAATATTTTTTGATAAATTCGCAGTAAGTTTGTAGCAAATTTTCATCAACTTTCCAGTAAACTATCCAAATTTGTTCGGTAAACTTTTGGAAAATATTTAACTAATTTCCAGTAAATTTTCCAGTAACCTTCATACAATTTGTAGCAGGCTTTTGGGTACAATTTAATGTTTATCCAATTTACAATTTTTGTTACATAAATTATCAGCAAGCTTATAGCAAGATTTTAATAAAGTCTCAATAATATTTTAACTTTAATTTTTTCTCAGAATTTACAGAATATTGTTTGAAACTTTTTAACAAAGCTTCAGTAAATTATCGGTATGCTCCCAGTAAATTCGCAGAAAGTTCTTGAGTGAGTTTGCAGCAAATTTTCAGCAGATTTCCAATTAAATTTCAGTTTCCAATAAATGTAAGAAACATTTGCATATATTTTACAATTCACTTTTCAGCTTAAACGAAATTAGTCTCCGGTCACATTAGAAGCAGTGCGTTTTTACAATGTTTTTAGGAAATTTTCAGTGCTTTATAATCGAACTTTCTGTGTTTTTGCAAGAGCTTTTAACATTTTTAACCACCTTGTACTAAACTTACACTAAATTTTCAGTAAGCTTTCAGCAAATATTCACACAATATTTAAGTAAACTTTCCACAAGCTGAAAGCAAAGCTACGTGACTTTGACTTTTGGCAAAGAACAACTAAATTGGAAATATTAGAAATGTAACCTACTAGAATTGATTTGCCGTTGCCATTTGTTTCTCACTCCTTGATTTTTTTATAGGTTACCTACTTAACTCATAATTTGTAAAGCAAGAAAGACTTCTATACTGTCTATTTGTGGAAAATATTCCAACAGACATTTATTACTGCAAACAAACAAAAATCACCCATTTGATAGTGCCTTAGTTTCTATCAATCTTTTATCTCAAAAAGAAAAGCTAAACTCCTCACTTTATTTCTCAGTTTAATGATAAAGGAATTAAATAGGTTACAGAAAATGAAAAAAATATATTTGCAAAAACAGACCGTAGACTCTATAAAAAAGCTTTCTTTATTGATTGTTTATCTATCTGCTATAATTATTGAGATCCGCGTCAGTGCAAACAGCCATCTTGACAAGCTGAAAAATAATCAATTTGAAATTGTTGTCAACTACGACGTGTACATACTTAGAAAACCAATTGTTAGATGCATTTTTGTGTTATATTAGATATCAGATTTTGATACCTCTGAATTATGTCAAAGTGGTGGATGCAACTTACCCATGACCACAAGGCGGCGACGGGGTGCAAAGAGTGCAGGTTGAAACCTTCCTTAGCTGGGTGGCGGAGGCAGGCGGTTAAATGTAAAAGAACTTACTGACCTGTACATCTCAACGATAATAATAATTGTACTCACCGGGGTGACCGCGGAACTTCTCATGCTTCCACGGATAACTGTGCGAAACCTCCTGCATTTGCGGGATCCATACTTTCGATTATCACATAATCGACCCGCACAAGCAATAACCTCTGAAAGCTTATTGAGAAGCTGTTGAAAGTTCGCTATAAACTACTGCAATTTTTTCGAAAATGTGCTGTAGGCTCGTTAATATTGTCTGCAACTTTGTGAAAAAATTACAGACCTATTCAAAATTTGCTGCAATTTACTGCGATTATTTTAAAAAGCTGATGTAAATATTCTGAAGCCATTATGAAAATGCACTGAATTTTTTAAAACTTACTTGAAACTTGTTGCTAATGTACTACAAACTTGTTAAAAATGTATACGTTGCAATTTTTTTAGAAATTTATTGAAAATTCGAAACGTTTAATGGAAAGCTACTGAAAATTTACACAAACTTACTCAAGCTTCGGTAACAACTTATTAATGCTAGGCGACTACTAGACTTTGCTGTGGATTAAGTCCTGAAAATTTATTGCATACAGACGAAACGCCAAAATGAGCTATGGAAAAGTCCTGGAGATCAGTCCTAAAACATTATTGCTTTTACCAAACATTAATATGAACAATATTATAACTTATCTAAGTAGGACATCGAAATAAATCATTAACTGGCACAATTCTTGAAAAACAAAGTATGGGAAAGTGCAGGTGACCATCTCCGTTCTTTGTTTTACACTTAGTCATGAAACGGCGCTATTACTCATCAAACCTTTTAAGATTAAAAAGTAGGCAATCAATTATTCCATTTCCGAACGACCTTGGGCTGCCATTCCGAACGCGCGGTGCACAAATACACGGAAAACTCCACATTAAATTAGAAAAGCTGCGTCGTGGCCGTGATACGACACCATCCCTTGTATCGGTCGAGCCAGGAGCTTTCAATTCTCCACTTTTACCGCACTCGTCCTCCGAGATTCCATCTGCGCGCTCCACCTTTGGCTTCGCCTTGAACTTTTTCCAGATATTCCGAACGAGATATGCAAAAATGTTATCTAAATACACAGCCCATGCAAATTAACCGGCGGCTGCTCGTCTCCGAGCTATACTCGAAGCATGCAAATTTTAACTCTTGAATGTGACGCGGTAGCTGCGATTTTCTATAAATATCGAATAACGGTATAAATTTGTGAAGTCATCAATGTATCAATACGTTTATCCATTGATAATCAGAATATCGGCAAGGAAAATATTAGCAAGAGTCTATAGGGAAATTTCAGTAAATTCATAGCCAATTTCTAGCTGCTTTCAGCATTTTTTTTGTAAATTTTTGGAAATTTTGCAACAATTTTTAAACAAAATTGCAATATAAGTTTAAAGCACAGTTCTATTAATTTTTGCAAATATTCGGTAAGTTTTCAGCAGCAAATATTCAGAATAAGTTTTCAGCAAGTTTTAGCAAGGTTGCAGTAGACTTAAATTTTCTTACAGTCAATTCTTAGGCAATTTTTCGCAACATTTTTGATTTTTTGTTAATGAATTTTCAGCAATTTTGTTGATTTCTTGGTAAATTTTCGGTAATTCTGATAACAAAAGTACCTACAATACATTTTGAGTAAGTAGGTACATTTGTTGAGGGTTTTAATAAAATTGTAGTAAATTTTCAGTGAGTTTCGAGTAAACTTTGAAAAGCTTGCAAAATATTTTTAGTATGTTTCTAATAATTTTTCAATGTTTTATTAGCTTCACTGCTGTACATTTGTAAGCAAATCTTTGACCAATTTTTAGCAAAGTTGCAGCATAGTATTAGTAAGTTGTTACTAAAGTTTCAATAAGTAGAAATTTTTCAGCAGCTTTCTATAAACTTTCTGGACTTTTCAACAAAATTACAATAAATTTTCAGCCTAAACGCGTTGCGGGGGGGGGGGGGGGGTGAGGAAAATGCATCGAGCTTACAGCAGGCTTATAAAATTTATAGCAAAATGTAAAAGTACATAGATATTCATAAAATTGGAAATCAATTTTCCTTAAATGATCAGTAATTCAATACTTTTTTTAACAAAATTGCAGCACTGTTTTTATTTAAATGCAAGATAATTTTTTAAGTTGGTTTAGAAAATTCTGAGAAGCTGTGTCCAAATTTTCAGCAGCTTTTCTCAAACGTTCAGGATGTTGTAATACATTTTTGCAATTAATTTTTCAGCTTCATACCAGTTTTTTTTTGCAACAAATTTTCAGAAAGTACTTACAGAATCAGTACGTTTTCATAATGTTTTCAGTAAACTTTCAGTACTATTGTGCGTTTGTAAGAAGTGTTTATTTTTTAAGTAGGAGATGTAGTTGGTTTTTAAAAATTCGAATAAATTTTTTTTCAACTTTTCAAATACACAAGGTGGATGTTTATACTCATGTCATGTGAATATCAATTATTATAGTAGATACAGAACCGGCTAGTGAGGAAGTTGGTACGGTCTGTTTTTGCAATTAGTAGAGTAAATTTCATTTTCTTTAACTATTTAATTCCTTTATTATTAAACTTACAATTAAAGTGCGCAAAGAAACGTTTTACATCATTTACTTAATTGACTCGCCAATTTTACTTTTTGTTTGAGTTATGACATTAAGTTGATTGAAACCATGATGGGATATGACACTATTAAACGATTCTAGGATAGAAATTACTTAGGATAAGTTACATTTATAGAGTAGTTAGGTTCTTAGTTTAAGATAGTTTAACACTGACAGGCAGGAGCAGACTAGTGGCAAATCTTCTTTCAGTTAGGCACTCTAGCTAAGCTATTAATCGATTTTGGATCAACCTCCACATACTAACCTTAAGCTTAGTGGCATGTCAAGTTAGATAAATAAACATTTTGTAGGGTTAACAAGGTTCACCCAAGTCATCAGTCATTTATTCTCTGGTAATGGATGGCTGTCCGAATCAGGGCAGGGGTCTGTGGTGGGACCATCCTCCCCTTTTTTTAAGTTACTTCCTATGGGGATTTCTTAAAGATATGGTATATTCTAGATCTGTAAACATCGAAGAAGAATTGTGGGCACGAATTTAAAATTCAGTATGGAATGATGGAAAGGGAGCACTTCAACTTTCTCCCTTGAATTAATCTTTGTGTACTTGAAAATGGAGGTCATTTTGAACATGTACTTAGAGCTTGTCTCAAGGGCCCTTCGAGCTGGATAGCGAATAGTCAACTTTATCTAATCAACTAAAAAGCGTCCATAATTCGGTGATTCGATACGCTCATCATCTTCTACACAGAGCTGAAGTGCAAGTCAAACCATCGTGGACACCATCACTATTGGGACGACATCTCAACTCTCTCGCCTGCTCATCTGCATTAGGAGAGACTGGTCATCAGTACCGCCAGGACATATATACCTCGTTATTAGTGCTAGAAAGATCCAACTCCCTGGTCATCAACATCGCCGGAACATCTACCTTTTTTGGTCATTAGTATGAGAAACGTCTAGCTCACTTAGTCATTAGCAACGCTGGAACGTCATCTACCTCGTCATCAGTATGAGAAACATGTACACATTGTACACCCACTGGTCATTAGCACTACCAGAACAAGATCTTATCCATCTCAACTGCTCATTTGCACCAGTACGAGAACCATCTAACTACCGCAATTGGTACATCCTCAGTCCATACGATCAACTGTACTTCAAGAAGGTGACTGGCGAGCCGCAGGCGAGCCAGTCATATCCTTCTATTCGCCAGTAAAAACCCTCTTACCAAGCTAGTAATGTTAAATACTATTACCGCAACTTTGCAAAAAGCCTGGTGCAAATGTATTGTAAATGTTCTGACGAGTTGTTGAAAACTTACTGAAAATGAGTGGCAACTGTGCGTTAAACTTCATGAAAATTTGCTTGTAAATTAGATGAAAATATGCTGTAAAGTTCTGGAATATATGATATTCTACTATAAACCTATTAAATTTTGTTAAAAAATTGCTCAAAAGTTCCTGTACTTAAAACAAAATCTAATTTTTAGAAACTTTAAAAATTTTACTCAAGTGTTGCTAATAAATTTACTAGAAGTTTGCTGTAAATTGCTATTGCAAATCTATTCCATATTGGTCGAAAACTTGATGAAAATTTCCTGTAGTCTTGCTAGAAGAATTGCTGCTGAAAACTTACTGAAATTTACTGCAACGTTAGTAATAAATTACTAGGCAATTACGCACGACAATTCGATCCAAGAGTACCTAAGGCTTACTGAAAACATTATGAAAACTCACTAATTTATTAGAATTCCTGCAAAACTTAATCAGAATTTTCTGAAAATTGGCTGCAAGCTTACCAATAATCATTTAAAAATTATGACGAAAATATATTATAAATTGGACGAACATTTACAGCAATTTTACTTAAGAACCTGCTACATATTGTATAAAAATGTATTACAAATTTGCCAAAAATTTCCTGTGAAACGGGCTGATACTTTTTTCAAATATTCCTAAAAAAACGCTGCAAATTTGCTAAGGTAAAAAAACGCGCACGCACTTAATTTACTGCAAAAATACTGTGAGATTTCCGAAAAGCTTTTGCCTTTTTTAAGTTACTGGAAAATTTACTGCAAACTTATTTAACACCTTCCAGAAATTTACCGAACAAATCTGGATAGTTTACTGGAAGGAAAATTTGCTACAAACTTACAGAAAATCTGTCAAAAATTGCTTAAAAATTTATTGCAATGTGGGTGAAAAACTACTACTAAGGATTTTCTGTAAATTCGCTGTCGAATTGTCAAAAATTTGCTAAAAATTTATTTATATACTAAAAATGTTGTGCAAAATTCTCAAAGTTTAGAGACTCACTAAATTATTACTACAAGCTTATCAAAATTTGTGACAAAGTTACTAAAAATGCATTGTAGGTATATTTGTCACAATATTATCAACAAAATGCTTGTAAATCTAAAAATGTTATGTAAGTTTTTTGAAAATTGTCTGCAAGCCGTATAAAAGTTTTTATCGCAACCCTGCTAAAATCTCACTACAACTTTATTGTAATTTTCGTGAAAATTTGCTGAAAACTTAATGAAACCTAGTTGGCAACTAGTGAAACTATGCTGTATACTTGCTAAATTTGTTTGTAAATTAACTGAAAGTATGTGACAAAGTTTCATAAAGTTTACTGGAAACTGATAATTTACTGCAAACTTAATAAATTTGTTGAAAACCTGATAAACAGTTTCATTAATTTAAAACAAATCTGATTTATTGCAGAATTTTTCAAAAATTCCATGAAATGTAGTCTAAGAATTACTAGAGGTTTGTTGACAATGTATTTGAAATTTGTTAGTAAATTACAGTAAATTTATCGAATACCTATTTCGTATTTGCAGAAAATTTTATTACACGTTGCTAGATGTTTTACTGAAAATTCGCTACCAAATATTTAACTAAACTTGTGCTGAAAATTTCGTAGTTGTACTAGACGAATTGATAGAAATTTACTAAAAATGCTACTACAATATTGATAAATTAATGGCTGACAATTTTTTGCAAACATACTAACAGTTTACTAAAAACTACTGAAATGTTACTAAAAAATACTAGTAACTTCTTGCTAGAGACTACTAAAACTTTTGTGAAATTTATGATATGAATTACTAGGGGTTTGCTGTAAATGTATTTTAAATTTGTCAGTAAATTACTGTAGATGTCTTGTAAATTTATTACATATCTATTTCATATTTGCATAAAATTTTACTACAACGTTGCTAGACATTTTACTGGAAATTTGCTGAAAATTCGTTACAAAATGACTAAAATCTTCCTTAGTTTTATTAGACCGATTACTAGAATTTTACTAAAACTGCTACTACAATATTGATAAATTAATTGCCGACAATTTTTTGCAAACATGCCAACAGTTTACTAAAAACTACTTAAAAAATACTAATAAAGCCTTGCTGGGGATTGCTAAAACTTTTTGA
The DNA here is from genome assembly GCA_940337035.1 of Agriotes lineatus. NCBI lineage: Eukaryota > Metazoa > Arthropoda > Insecta > Coleoptera > Elateridae > Agriotes > Agriotes lineatus. The sequence goes on from CALNHX010005216.1 coordinate 29,597, forward strand.
AAATTTGTGTACTAAGAATTGCTACTAGCGGTTTTCTGTAAATGTATGTCATAAATTACTGTAGATGTCTTGTAAATTTATCGCATATCTATTTTATATTTGCAGACAATTTTACTGTAACGTTGCTAGACATTTTACTGGAAACTTGCTGAAAATTCGTTATAAAATCACTAAAATTTTCTCAAAACTTTTCCTAGTTTTACTAGCCCAATTGCCTAAAATTTACTAAAAATATTACTACAATATTGATAAGTTAATTGCTGAAAATTATTTGTAAACCTACAAACAATTTACTAAAAACTTACTGAAATGTTACTGAAAAATTACTAGTAAAGATTGGTAAAGGCTACTATAAATTGTTCAAACATTTATTAAAAAGGTACTGAAAATGTATTCGAAACTTGGCAATAAATTACTGTGGACTAGCTGAAAACGTGTTACACATTTGCCAAATATTTACTGCAGGGTTACTAAAAAATTATTAAGTATACGAGCTTGCTAACAATTTGATGTACATTTACTGAAAATAGTTACTAAAGGTTTACTAGAAGTTATATCAATTTGTTGCAATGTTGTCGCAAATCTATTGTAATTTTTCTAAAAAACTTTTTGGAAACAATTTTAATAACTACCTGAAAATGTGTTACACAATTACCAAATATTTACTGCAGGGTTACAGGAGTTTACTGAAAATTCGTTTTATAGTTTCCAAGAGTTTACTAGAAGTTAGAAGATTTTGCTGCAATCTTGTTGAATATCTGTTGTAATTTCTCTAAAAGAATTTTTGTAAATTTGCCCCAATTTTAATGGAAGCTCACAAACTTGCTGAAAATGTACTGGAAATTTACTGAAATCATATTAAAACTTTACTGTAATTTCGATAATTTTTTGCAAATTTTTAAGTGTACTGCAAACTTGCTGAAACTGTTGCAAAATTGACGAAAATTTTAACACAACAATTCAGTGTCACAGATTTTTTTAGTTACGACAGAAACTTTTGCCTTATTAAATGGAACACGTAAACATTATGTGCAAACCATCTTATTTTAGCTATAATAATCGAAAATAAAATACGTTTACTATTCGTATTCGTAGTTGTGAATCGAATGCTGGATTTAATTTGCCATGCAGGTGAACGCCTACAATTCCGTTTAAATTTATTCCGTGCTGATATTGAGTGGGAAAGCTTTGTGCTGAAAGATCAATCGAATCCTTCTAGATGATGCTATTTTATTGGGTGCTATTGGAATTATTCGTCAGATTTTGCCTAGGCTAATGAAGCCCCAGCTATTAGTTTATTAGCAGTGCTACTAGCACAGGAGATTAATAGGTTTTTAATCAGTCACGCAATTTCACAGCTAGGTATTTTGGGGGCGCAATTATGCCAGACAATCTGATTTTAGTGCTATCGTTAATTATGTAGGAGGCCGGTTTAATAACTCCCAAAATAACGGTGTCGTTGCTTTTTCACAGCCAGCTAGAATTAATCACAATTAAATCGAAAAAAAGGTAAAACTGGAGCAGGTTCGCGTCCCATGATCGCGCGATTTTTTTAACAAAGCGCCCCTGGCTACAGTGCTCGTGTTTTGATCAATTTGTGCAGTTGAATAAAGCATATGTCACCAAGGCCGTGACGTAAATCGCGAATTCAATGTCGGTAATTCAGATATCTGCGCTTCCAGGAACTGCACGAGGGCGCGCGTTTTCCGCGGCTGTAAATTGCTCCGGCTCCCCTTCGTTCTAATTAGCAGGCTGAAGGTTGAAAAGTAATAATCTGTGCGCTGCTCCGGCAGGCGATTGTTAATTTTCAATCTAAAATTCTGGCGCGAATCTCGCTGCTCCGGTTTCAATGCCCCTGCATCAAGGACGACATTTAGGTTTTAGGTCAAGGATCTGATGCTGTAATGTTGCCACATTTTTACTTTCCCATACCCATAGGTATAGGGAAGTATTGGAATCATGAAAATTTTGGAAATCGAGATTTTCACAGAAATATCCGTTTTGGGCCTCTAGGAACCCAAAAAAGTGGTTTTTAAAAAATGTCTGTCTGTGTGTGGGTGTGTGTGTGGGTGTGTGTGTGGGTGTGTGTGTGTGTGGGTGGGTGACGCTCCTACAGCCGAAAGTATTGCTCCGATTTTTATGCGCTTTGGAATGCGGGGGTGTATCGAAAATTCATCGACAAAATAAGCTTTTCAAAAAAATCTGAAACCGGAAGCGGAAGTTACGCATGTTTTTTTGGTATCACTGTTTTCGTGATTAAAATTTTGAAAATTTTATCGCGGATAACGATAGAGGGTCATAAGACAAATCTGTTAGTTTTTTTCCGAACTCGTTAGGTTTAAAATGAAGGGCGCTAGGATTTTTTGAAAATTTTGAGTTTAACGCCCTATTACTCAAAAACGGATGAATCGATTCAATTGATTTTTGTTTTCTGAATAGTATATGAAGGCTAACATGAGGTGATATAAAAAGTGTTTTGAAAAATATTAAGGGGCCTAAATTACAAATTTTCAAAATTTTGGAAATTTTCTAAAAATCATTTCTCAAAAACTGCCCACAGGAATTTGTTTAAACTTCATACACTGATAGACCCCGAAAAGGGCTATCGATCTGTTTTTTAAAGAATCTCATGAATTATCTGTGGCGCCCTCTACGAAGCTTTGAAGTTTGAAAATTTAAACCCCTTTAATTAATAAACAAAACAAGATAGGTAGCTGGGGTTTTCACTGGATTGTTCAGTGCATAATGGAGCATATGAATATGCAAAAAAATATTACACTCGTGGATATATGTAAGCGCACCGGCCCCCTCCCCCCTCTATTTTTGAAAAATAATTTTTTTATTCTAACGGTTGTTATATTTTTGCGTCAAAGAATCTTTTTCCGCGAAAATAAAAAAATCGATTTTGTATGCCCTAGAAAATATAATTTCCAGGTACTTAGAAAATTTCACCTCGGTGCTACAGCCGTTTTGAATAAAATAACACATAAATAGCACAGTGGCGGCTTGTCCACTTGGCGCCATCTACAGAAGCTCGGTGGTCACGTTTTGAACTACACATCTTATAACATAAAATCGTAGCTTTCTTTGTTTGCGTGTAACTATGTTTGTTCGCTATCTCCTCCGAAGATACTGGACCGATTAAGTTGTACGATGGCTTAAAAGTTTGCTAATTTTCAGACTCATTTAATTAACTTCTCTAGGCAGCAGTATAATTTAATTAACTTCTCTAGGCAGCAGAGCGGAGCGCCTATAGCTGTCTAGTATTAGCTCGGGTGCGCGCATTATTCAAACAGGAGAGTGTGGTTCTGCGGTAAGCGTGCTGGCCTATCACGCGGGAGCCCCGAGTTCGATCCCGTCGATGCATCTTTTTTTTTAATTTATATTAATGAATCTCTCTTAATTTTGCGAACCGAAACGTAGTTCGGGTGACTCACTAGTTCTTTTATATTTACCCGCAATTTACGTGAAAGTGTAAACGCTTATCACGGTGAAGACGTGAGTCATGGAGTTGAAATTTTGATATGTTGTAAAGACTGTTGAATAAAGACGATATGAACAGTTTCCAGTATGGGAAAGTCCAGGGAGGTAGTCACGTCCACTTTTTTACTATTTCAAAGCGGAATTGCTGATAATGCTTAACGTCAAGATTACTTAGTTACTGAAAATTTTCTACCAATTGACTGTAAACTTACTTTAAATGTCTTGAAAAATTGCGACTACGCACTGATAATTGTCAATAAATTGGCTAAAAATGTGTCAAACCTATACAAACTTATTACAAATTGCTAAAACCTCACTGACACTTATTTTAAAAATTTTTGATGCAAACATGCAGAAAACGGGCTGCAGGTCAGCTCATTTCCGCTAAAGTCACAGTAATTTTAGAAAGTAATTTTTCACAGAAAAGTTTACGTTTTTATTATACCTGCATCAGAATCGCCGTTTAAAGCACGCCTGAGCGTGCGAAAACAGGCGATTAAAGCACGCCGAGCTTTAAAGGTTGTCAAGAAAACGACTGAATGCAACAACGGACGTGGACGCGACAAAAACGTAAACAATTCTCGTAACTATAGTAGCAATATTATTATGCCCTCTCGATTTATCACGACAAAAATTATTTCTAAGTTTTTAGTGCGTAATTTATTTCCGGTATTGCAGGTATAATAAAAAATAGCGTAAAGTATTCGTGGATAACTGGTCTTTAAAACACTTGCTCTATTTCGAGCACTCCGGCTACGCCTATTTAACAAATTTTCATTTAATCTGACGAAATTCTGTGTAGGTATTACTTTCAGCTGGGAAACGTGCATTTGGCCAGATGACTGGCTGACCTCTGTTATTATTCCCTTACATAAGAAAGGTTCCACTAGCGTCTGTGACAACTATCGCTTAATAGCTTTGCTTTCACATGCCAGCAAGGTTATGCTGTATATTCTGCAAGCACGTCTCAATTCCTTTCTATCCTGGCAGATACCTCAGGAGCAGGCAGGTTTTGTGAAGGGGCGAGGTACTCGCGAACAGATTTTGAACATCAGACAGCTTATCGAGAAAGCAAACGAGTACTATACCCCTTTATATATCTGCTTTGTAGACTACTCCAAGGCATTCGATAATGTAAACTGGAACAAATTATGGTCAATTTTAAGAGAAATGGGCACCCCACTGCACTTGGTAGAAATTCTCCGCCGATTATATTCAGAAAGCAAAGCAGTGGTAAAAATAAATGGTGTATTGTCCAACAATTGTCCAATTAAAAAAGGCGTTCGGCAGGGCTGTGTGCTTTCGCCTCTTTTATTTAATATATACACCGAGTACATTATGAGAATAGTCTTGGAAAACTGGGATGGTGGAGCTTTAATCGGTGGACGACGAATTTCCAACTTGCGGTTCGCCGATGATACAACACTGCTTGGTGAAAGTGCAGAGGAAATACAAAGTCTTTTACAGAGGTTAGAAGATGTGAGTAGTGAATATGGATTGAGCATCAACTATGATAAAACAAAAATATTAATAGTGGAACGGGAACATAACCACCACCCAGAAATTCGCAGAATTGGCAAGTGCGAAGTAGCCTCGCATATGATCTACTTGGGCTCTCTTATTAACAACTCCGGTGACTGTGGAACAGAAATTAGACGCAGAATCCAGTTGGGCAGAACAGCTATGACCCAACTATCCCGACTTTGGGCCGACAGAAACATCAGCCGCAGTGTTAAAATAAAACTCGTACAAACCATGGTGTTCCCAGTTTTCCTATACGCAGCGGAAACATGGACCGTGCGCGAGGCTGACAGACGAAGGATTGATGCCTTCGAGATGTATTGTTGGCGCAGAATGCTCCGTATTCCCTGGACAGCGCGAAGAACAAACGCATCAGTGCTAGACGAAATAAAACCACCTCAAAGACTCTCCGGTATCGTCTATGCGAGAATACTTCAATTCCTGGGCCATATTGCTCGCCGTCAAGATAATATGGAGAAGACCATCGTCCAGGGAAAACCATGCGGTAAACGGCGAAGAGGAAGATCTCCTCTGAGGTGGTCAGACATAACAAAAAGAGTGCTACACGAATCACTTGGCAGCGCTATGGAAATGGCCCAGCACAGGGAAACCTGGAAAGCACTAGTAAAGGGTAGTGTTCATACATTGAATGTATAAATGATGCTGAATCACAACACATCAGTAATGATGTCATGATTAATGATGATGATTACTTTCAGCTGGCTTACTGCTAGTAAATTGCCAGAAAAAATTTAGTAAATTAGCAAACAAATATTTTAACGAATAATCAGCAAGTGTAGAAAATTCACAATACGTTTCCGAAAACTCTCTTCAAATTTCCATAAAAATAGTAATTTTTCAGCAATTAGCTTGCTGAAACTTTTAATAAATTTCCAGTAAATTTTCAATAATCTTTTGTTGAACAAATTGTCAGTAAGTATGGAAAATTAACAATACATTTCCAGCAAATGTTATGCACAATACATCAAAATGGCAGTACCAAGTTCTCAATTAAATGTCAGCGAGTTTTCAGCAACTTGTAAAATAAGTTAATTGTAATTTTTCGGCAAACTTTCAATAAGCTTGCTGAAAGTTTTTGGAAATTTTAATCAAATTTAAAATTAACAAATTTTGAACAAGTCTTTTGAAAATTATTGTCAATAAATTTATAAGGGTCACGCAGTGAGTGACTTTTTAGTAAATTTGCAAATATTTTAACAAATCTAAAACTGTAGTACACTGCTCAAAAAAATTAGGGGAACACTTTTTTGAACGCGTATAAGTTTTCCAGTAAATAATGGAAGCAGGATATTTTCTTGTTATATTATTCTCTAGACTTGTATTGACAAAGTGCAAGAAGAATTACGGTGATTCGTTTGCTCGTTTTCTTCGTAGACGCCAAAATTTATAGAAAGTCTCAAAACAAAGTGGCTTTTGACCACAAAGCAAACATCCGAAGCTCATCAAATTAGTCATTGGACACAGGAAACGTCAGTTTTAACTTTTTCACTGTTTCTGAGTTCAAAATGCGTTATTTAAGTGACATTGAAGTCGCGAGGGCTGTTGCTTTGCTTGAAGATGGTCGATATATGCGGTATGTAGCAAACCATCTCCAATCACCTCCATCTATTATCTGCAGAGGATGGCATGGGTACTGAGAAGCGGGTAGATATTCCAGGAGAACTGGACAAGGCCGTAAAAGAAAAACTACCCCTCGGGACGACATGTATATTGTGAATTCTTGTCTTCGCCGACGAACTGCTACTGCTCGTGAGTTACAAAAGCTACTCCGAAGTGCCACTGGTGTAACAATTTCCAATCAGACGGTTAGAAGACGACTCAAAGAAGTCAAATTTCTCGCAAGCATGTGCGAGCTCCTCGCTTGACCAGGAATCACAAAGTTATCCGTCTAAACTTTGCTCGTGAACATGTGCAATGGCAACTTCCACAATTGAGGTCTGTGCTTTTTACTGACGAGTGGCGGTTTCGTCTAACTCGTTGCGATGGTCGTATACGAGTGTACAGACGTCCTGGAGAGCGATACACTGCGGCGTGTATACAGGAAGTGGACCGATTCATAGCTGGATCGGTCATGGTTTGGGATAGCATCAGTATGGACGGTCACACCCACTTGGTTGTCGTTCCCCAACGTCTCAATGCACACATTTATGTTGAGACGATGCCTCAAGAGCATGTTGTGCAATTTGCGAACAATTTCGGCGATGGCTTCATCCTACAACAGGATAATTGTAGATTACATACCGCAAATTTAACAACAAATTTTCTCCAGGAACAAGAAATCCAGGTGATGGGGTGATCAGCCATGAGTCCGGACTTAAATTCCATCGAACACGTTTGGGATTTATTCGACAGGCGTATTAGGAAGCGTTCTGCTGCACCTCAGACTCTTCAGGGGTTGGACGAGGTCCTTGTGGAAGAATTGTGAAATTTACCACAAGACGTGTTTAGACGTCTTATTCGCAACATGCCTCGACGATGTCACGTTGTCACTGATGATAATGGAGGGCACACGCGCTGCTAAAATTCGGTATTCGAGCGCTAACAGAGTTTTTATTACATTTTAAGTGATGAATCACATTTCGATTTTGGTAATCTTCTCAATGGTTTGGTGTTACTCAAGAAAACCGTTAATTTACAGCATATTTATTGTTTGTATCTTGTTAAGTAATGTTGAAAAAACAATATACTAACGTTGATACTTGCGTCTGTATTTAATTTGAAAATTTCTGCACAGCTGAAAAAGTGTTCCCCTAATTTTTTTGAGCAGTGTATTTAATGAATTGTCAGCAACCTTTCAACAAGTTAATTTAATTTTTCAGCAAACTTTCAATGAGCTAGCTGATATTTTTAGTAAATTCCCAATAATTTTTGAACGCGTGTTCAGCAAGTCTGACAAAAAGTCCCAAGGAGTTTTCAGGGAACTTTTAGTAAATTTTAAGATAATTTGCAATTACATTCACATTCAGTAAACATGATAAACTCTAAATACATTTCCAGAAAATTATCTGCGAGATTGTATCAACATTGACGTAAGTATTCGTGAAATTGACGGCTAGCTTACTGAAAGTTATTAGTAAATTTGAAGAATTTCAAAAAATTTTCAATAATTCTTAACAAATTTTCAGAAAGTGTGAAAAATTCATATACGTTTCACACAAATTTTCATCAAAATTCAATAAATTGTCAGTGAGTGTTTAGCAATTTAAACTAGTTGACTAATATTTCAGCAAACTTTTAATTAGCTAGTTTTAGTAATTTTCCGAGAAAATTTTCGGTAAAGTTCTAACAATTGTTTAACTCATTTTCAGTAAGCGTGAAAAATTCACAATACGTTTACAACAAAGTTTCTGCAAGCTTGCATCAACGTTGTAGAAAGTGTTCAAAATGAATTCTCCGCTAGTTTACTGAAAATTTTGTGAATTTTCAGCAAATTTGCAAGAAGTTTTCACACATTTTCAGTAAGCATTGAAAATTCACAATAGGTTTGCAACAAAGTTTCTGCAAGTTTGCATGAACGTTGTATAAAGTGTTCAGAATGAATTCTCCGCTAGTTTACTGAAAGTTGGGTGAAATTTCAGCAAATTTGCAAGAAGTTTTCACACATTTTCAGTATGCATAAAAAATTCACAATACGTTAGCAGCAAAGTTTCTGCAAGTTTGCAACAAAATTGTAGAAAGTGTTCAAAATGAAATTCCGCTAGTTTACTGAAAGTTTTGTGAATTTTCAGCAAATTTGCAAGAAGTTTTCACTCATTTTCAGTATGCATAGAAAATTCGCAATACGTTTGAACAAAGTTGCTGCAAGTTTGCAACAACATTGTAGAAAGTGTTCAAAATAAATTCTCCGCTAGTTTACTGAAAGTTTTGTGAATTTTCAGCAAATTTGCAAGAAGTTTTCACACATTTTCAGTATGCATAGAAAATTCACAATACGTTTGCAACAAAGTTTCTGGAAGTTTGCAACAACATTGTGGAAAGTGTTCAAAATGAATTCTCCGCTAGTTTCTTGAAAGTTTTGTGAATTTTCAGCAAATTTGCAAGAAGTTTTCACACATTTTCAGTATGCATAGAAAATTCACAATACGCTTGCAACAAAGTTTCTGGAAGTTTGCAACAACATTGTGGAAAGTGTTCAAACTAAATTCTCCGCTAGTTTACTGAAAGTTTTGTGAATTTTCAGCAAATTTGCAAGAAGTTTTCACACATTTTCAGTATGCATAGAAAATTCACAATACGCTTGCAACAAAGTTTCTGGAAGTTTGCAACAACATTGTAGTAGAAAGTGTTAAAACTAAATTCTCCGCTAGTTTACTGAAAGTTGTGTGAATTTTCAGCAAATTTGCAAGAAGTTTGCACACATTTTCAGTATGCATAGAAAATTCACAATACGTTTGCAACAAAGTTTCTGGAAGTTTGCAACAACATTGTGGAAAGTGTTCAAAATGAATTCTCCGCTAGTTTCTTGAAAGTTTTGTGAATTTTCAGCAAATTTGCAAGAAGTTTGCACACATTTTCAGTATGCATAGAAAATTCACAATACGCTTGCAACAAAGTTTCTGGAAGTTTGCAACAACATTGTAGAAAGTGTTCAAAATGAATTCTCCGCTAGTTTCTTGAAAGTTTTGTGAATTTTCAGCAAATTTGCAAGAAGTTTTCACACATTTTCAGTATGCATAGAAAATTCACAATACGTTTGCAACAAAGTTTCTGGAAGTTTGCAACAACATTGTGGAAAGTGTTAAAACTAAATTCTCCGCTAGTTTACTGAAAGTTTTGTGAATTTTCAGCAAATTTGCAAGAAGTTTGCACACATTTTCAGTATGCATAGAAAATTAACAATACGCTTGCAACAAAGTTTCTGGAAGTTTGCAACAACATTGTAGTAGAAAGTGTTCAAAATAAATTCTCCGCTAGTTTACTGAAAGTTGTGTGAATTTTCAGTAAATTTGCAAGAAGTTTGCACACATTTTCAGTATGCATAGAAAATTCACAATACGCTTGCAACAAAGTTTCTGGAAGTTTGCAACAACATTGTGGAAAGTGTTCAAAATGAATTCTCCGCTAGTTTCTTGAAAGTTTTGTGAATTTTCAGCAAATTTGCAAGAAGTTTTCACACATTTTCAGTATGCATAGAAAATTCACAATACGTTTGCAACAAAGTTTCTAGAAGTTTGCAACAACATTGTGGAAAGTGTTCAAACTAAATTCTCCGCTAGTTTACTGAAAGTTTTGTGAATTTTCAGCAAATTTGCAAGAAGTTTTCACACATTTTCAGTATGCATAGAAAATTCACAATACGTTTGCAACAAAGTTTCTGGAAGTTTGCAACAACATTGTGGAAAGTGTTCAAAATGAATTCTCCGCTAGTTTCTTGAAAGTTTTGTGAATTTTCAGCAAATTTGCAAGAAGTTTGCACACATTTTCAGTATGCATAGAAAATTCACAATACGCTTGCAACAAAGTTTCTGGAAGTTTGCAACAACATTGTAGAAAGTGTTCAAAATGAATTCTCCGCTAGTTTCTTGAAAGTTTTGTGAATTTTCAGCAAATTTGCAAGAAGTTTTCACACATTTTCAGTATGCATAGAAAATTCACAATACGTTTGCAACAAAGTTTCTGGAAGTTTGCAACAACATTGTGGAAAGTGTTAAAACTAAATTCTCCGCTAGTTTACTGAAAGTTTTGTGAATTTTCAGCAAATTTGCAAGAAGTTTGCACACATTTTCAGTATGCATAGAAAATTAACAATACGCTTGCAACAAAGTTACTGGAAGTTTGCAACAACATTGTAGTAGAAAGTGTTCAAAATAAATTCTCCGCTAGTTTACTGAAAGTTGTGTGAATTTTCAGTAAATTTGCAAGAAGTTTGCACACATTTTCAGTATGCATAGAAAATTCACAATACGCTTGCAACAAAGTTTCTGGAAGTTTGCAACAACATTGTGGAAAGAGTTCAAAATGAATTTTCCGCTAGTTTCTTGAAAGTTTTGTGAATTTTCAGCAAATTTGCAAGAAGTTTTCACACATTTTCAGTATGCATAGAAAATTCACAATACGTTTGCAACATAGTTTCTAGAAGTTTGCAACAACATTGTGGAAAGTGTTCAAACTAAATTCTCCGCTAGTTTACTGAAAGTTTTGTGAATTTTCAGCAAATTTGCAAGAAGTTTTCACACATTTTCAGTATGCATAGAAAATTCACAATACGTTTGCAACAAAGTTTCTGGAAGTTTGCAACAACATTGTGGAAAGTGTTCAAAATGAATTCTCCGCTAGTTTCTTGAAAGTTTTGTGAATTTTCAGCAAATTTGCAAGAAGTTTACACACATTTTCAGTATGCATAGAAAATTCACAATACGCTTGCAACAAAGTTTCTGGAAGTTTGCAACAACATTGTAGAAAGTGTTCAAACTAAATTCTCCGCTAGTTTACTGAAAGTTTTGTGAATTTTCAGCAAATTTGCAAGAAGTTTTCACACATTTTCAGTATGCATAGAAAATTCACCATACGTTTGCAACAAAGTTTCTGGAAGTTTGCAACAACATTGTAGTAGAAAGTGTTCAAAATGAATTCTCCGCTAGTTTACTGAAAGTTTTGTGAATTTTCAGCAAATTTGCAAGAAGTTTGCACACATTTTCAGTATGCATAGAAAATTCACAATACGCTTGCAACAAAGTTTCTGGAAGTTTGCAACAACATTGTAGTAGAAAGTGTTAAAACTAAATTCTCCGCTAGTTTACTGAAAGTTGTGTGAATTTTCAGCAAATTTGCAAGAAGTTTGCACACATTTTCAGTATGCATAGAAAATTCACAATACGCTTGCAACAAAGTTTCTGGAAGTTTGCAACAACATTGTAGAAAGTGTTCAAAATGAATTCTCCGCTAGTTTCTTGAAAGTTTTGTGAATTTTCAGCAAATTTGCAAGAAGTTTTCACACATTTTCAGTATGCATAGAAAATTCACAATACGTTTGCAACAAAGTTTCTGGAAGTTTGCAACAACATTGTGGAAAGTGTTAAAACTAAATTCTCCGCTAGTTTACTGAAAGTTTTGTGAATTTTCAGCAAATTTGCAAGAAGTTTGCACACATTTTCAGTATGCATAGAAAATTAACAATACGCTTGCAACAAAGTTTCTGGAAGTTTGCAACAACATTGTAGTAGAAAGTGTTCAAAATAAATTCTCCGCTAGTTTACTGAAAGTTGTGTGAATTTTCAGTAAATTTGCAAGAAGTTTGCACACATTTTCAGTATGCATAGAAAATTCACAATACGCTTGCAACAAAGTTTCTGGAAGTTTGCAACAACATTGTGGAAAGTGTTCAAAATGAATTCTCCGCTAGTTTCTTGAAAGTTTTGTGAATTTTCAGCAAATTTGCAAGAAGTTTTCACACATTTTCAGTATGCATAGAAAATTCACAATACGTTTGCAACAAAGTTTCTAGAAGTTTGCAACAACATTGTGGAAAGTGTTCAAACTAAATTCTCCGCTAGTTTACTGAAAGTTTTGTGAATTTTCAGCAAATTTGCAAGAAGTTTTCACACATTTTCAGTATGCATAGAAAATTCACAATACGTTTGCAACAAAGTTTCTGGAAGTTTGCAACAACATTGTAGTAGAAAGTGTTCAAAATGAATTCTCCGCTAGTTTACTGAAAGTTTTGTGAATTTTCAGCAAATTTGCAAGAAGTTTGCACACATTTTCAGTATGCATAGAAAATTCACAATACGCTTGCAACAAAGTTTCTGGAAGTTTGCAACAACATTGTAGTAGAAAGTGTTCAAAATAAATTCTCCGCTAGTTTCTTGAAAGTTTTGTGAATTTTCAGCAAATTTGCAAGAAGTTTTCACACATTTTCAGTATGCATAGAAAATTCACAATACGCTTGCAACAAAGTTTCTGGAAGTTTGCAACAACATTGTGGAAAGTGTTAAAACTAAATTCTCCGCTAGTTTACTGAAAGTTTTGTGAATTTTCAGCAAATTTGCAAGAAGTTTTCACCCATTTTCAGTATGCCTAGAAAATTCACAATACGTTTTCAAAAAAGTTTCTGGAAGTTTGCAACAACATTGTGGAAAGTGTTAAAACTAAATTCTCCGCTAGTTTACTGAAAGTTGTGTGAATTTTCAGTAAATTTGCAAGAAGTTTTCACACATTTTCAGTATGCATAGAAAATTCACAATACGTTTGCAACAAAGTTTCTGGAAGTTTGCAACAACATTGTGGAAAGTGTTAAAACTAAATTCTCCGCTAGTTTACTGAAAGTTTTGTGAATTTTCAGCAAATTTGCAAGAAGTTTGCACACATTTTCAGTATGCATAGAAAATTAACAATACGCTTGCAACAAAGTTTCTGGAAGTTTGCAACAACATTGTGGAAAGTGTTCAAAATGAATTCTCCGCTAGTTTCTTGAAAGTTTTGTGAATTTTCAGCAAATTTGCAAGAAGTTTTCACACATTTTCAGTATGCATAGAAAATTCACAATACGTTTGCAACAAAGTTTCTAGAAGTTTGCAACAACATTGTGGAAAGTGTTCAAACTAAATTCTCCGCTAGTTTACTGAAAGTTTTGTGAATTTTCAGCAAATTTGCAAGAAGTTTTCACACATTTTCAGTATGCATAGAAAATTCACAATACGTTTGCAACAAAGTTTCTGGAAGTTTGCAACAACATTGTAGTAGAAAGTGTTCAAAATGAATTCTCCGCTAGTTTACTGAAAGTTTTGTGAATTTTCAGCAAATTTGCAAGAAGTTTGCACACATTTTCAGTATGCATAGAAAATTCACAATACGCTTGCAACAAAGTTTCTGGAAGTTTGCAACAACATTGTAGTAGAAAGTGTTCAAAATAAATTCTCCGCTAGTTTCTTGAAAGTTTTGTGAATTTTCAGCAAATTTGCAAGAAGTTTTCACACATTTTCAGTATGCATAGAAAATTCACAATACGCTTGCAACAAAGTTTCTGGAAGTTTGCAACAACATTGTGGAAAGTGTTAAAACTAAATTCTCCGCTAGTTTACTGAAAGTTTTGTGAATTTTCAGCAAATTTGCAAGAAGTTTTCACCCATTTTCAGTATGCCTAGAAAATTCACAATACGTTTTCAAAAAAGTTTCTGGAAGTTTGCAACAACATTGTGGAAAGTGTTAAAACTAAATTCTCCGCTAGTTTACTGAAAGTTTTGTCAATTTTCAGCAAATTTGCAAGAAGTTTTCACACATTTTCAGTATGCATAGAAAATTAACAATACGCTTGCAACAAAGTTTCTGGAAGTTTGCAACAACATTGTAGTAGAAAGTGTTCAAAATAAATTCTCCGCTAGTTTACTGAAAGTTGTGTGAATTTTCAGTAAATTTGCAAGAAGTTTGCACACATTTTCAGTATGCATAGAAAATTCACAATACGCTTGCAACAAAGTTTCTGGAAGTTTGCAACAACATTGTGGAAAGTGTTCAAAATGAATTCTCCGCTAGTTTCTTGAAAGTTTTGTGAATTTTCAGCAAATTTGCAAGAAGTTTTCACACATTTTCAGTATGCATAGAAAATTCACAATACGTTTGCAACAAAGTTTCTGGAAGTTTGCAACAACATTGTAGTAGAAAGTGTTCAAAATGAATTCTCCGCTAGTTTACTGAAAGTTTTGTGAATTTTCAGCAAATTTGCAAGAAGTTTGCACACATTTTCAGTATGCATAGAAAATTCACAATACGCTTGCAACAAAGTTTCTGGAAGTTTGCAACAATATTGTGGAAAGGGTTCAAAATGAATTCTCCGCTAGTTTCTTGAAAGTTTTGTGAATTTTCAGCAAATTTGCAAGAAGTTTTCACACATTTTCAGTATGCATAGAAAATTCACAATACGTTTGCAACAAAGTTTCTGGAAGTTTGCAACAACATTGTGGAAAGTGTTCAAACTAAATTCTCCGTTAGTTTACTGAAAGTTTTGTGAATTTTCAGCAAATTTGCAAGAAATTTTCACACATTTTCAGTATGAATAGAAAATTCACAATACGCTTGCAACAAAGTTTCTGGAAGTTTGCAACAACATTGTAGTAGAAAGTGTTCAAAATAAATTCTTCGCTAGTTTACTGAAAGTTGTGTGAAATTTACAGCAAATTTGCAAGAAGTTTTCACACATTTTCAGTATGCATAAAAAATTCACAATACGGTTGCAACAAAGTTTCTGCAAGTTTGCAACAACATTGAGTAGTTTTCAAATTTGTAGTAAATTATCAGCAAATCTATATAGACTGCAAGGTTTTTAGTAAATTTACAAAAAAATTTGGCAATATTATTTCCGATACTTTTGTACAGGTAAATTTACAGCAAATAAATAATTTTAGTAATATTTCAACAACTTTGTAGTAAGTTTCCAGCACACATTCAGCAAATATTTCAGGAATTTCCAATAAATCTTTTACCTAATTTTCATTAATTTTCTGGACTATTCAACTCACCCCTTCATGTTAACTATTAAGCAATCATAATTTAGTATTTTTTTTATTTGCACCAATCAGCGTAAAACTGTGCAACAATTCCGCTAGAGGAATTTTAATGTCAATTTTTTTCTCTTCCTGTGAAATTTATTTAACTTCCTGTACAAGTTATCAAGTATGATATAAGCAATGCCAAATTTGACAAACAATTTATTTCACGTCAACAGATTTTTATTTACACGGAAGACGTGATATAATTTATTAATTACTAAGAAATGTCAATTTTGTTAGTTGAATAGTTCTTCAAGTACCGCTTGTAGCCGACGAATTGCATACATTTTTGTCAAAGTGTTTATTCGTGTTTATTGCTTCAAAATTTGTATCGAAGCAATAACCACGCATGTACTTTGACAAAAATTTTCGGCAATTCGTCGACCGCTCGCGGTATTGTATATGAGAATTTTCAAGTTTGAATCAAAATCAGTGAATTTTCAGCGAGCTTTCAACTTTTCAACAAATTTACAGTAAGTTTACAGTAAACTTTCTCTACAGCAAATTTTTAGGAAACAAAAAATCTCTGAAAATGTATTTAACTTACAGCATTTTGAAAAAATTGCTAATAATGTACTTTCTTTTTTTAATAATTTATAGCAAACCTTCTAAAAGATGTATTGTAAAAGATCATTGCAATATTGATGAAAATCTGTTTAACTAAAACACAATGAGAGTGACCTGACACTTTATTAGAAAGTTCTAAATATTTGCTGTAAACTTACTAAACTAACAAGTTGCTTGCCATAAATTTGCTAGAAATATGGAAAAAAGTGACTGCAAACTTGTTGGCAACTTGTTGCAAAGTGCAAACTTTTGAAAAACTTCCTGTAAAGTGGTTGCAAGTCTTCTAATCACTCCTAAGACTTTTTGATGTAGAAATCCAGCATTGTATGTATTAATCCGATAAAATCTGTTAGGATTTCCAAATCGTACAATCACATCTATAAAACGAATACACCCATTGGGAGATACTTTGTTTGATTCTACCTCGATTAAATATTATCTATCTATATATATAAAAATGAATCCCTATTTTCCTTAGTCACGCCATAACTTGAGAACGACTTTACCGATTTTATTCATCTTTTTTTAAGTTTTCTAATACTGCGTAGAAGGTTCTTACGGACTGAAAAATTAAGAAAATCCAAAGGGAAAGCCGGAAAATTGGAAAATATCGAAAGTGTGTTGTTTTAATTTGCAGTCACACCTGTGCTTAATGGTTTGAAGGGTTTTCCCCATAATGTCATAATCCGCATCAGGTAACCGAAAGGGGAAGAGATAAGACACTAATAGTTTATGTAATTCCAAATGCTTTCCATAAGTCGTCGCAGTCAGTCAGTCAGACATTCAAATTTGGTTTGTGCACAAGTGATTGTGAAACAATTCCGTGTCGTTTTATAGTGACCGTTACAATGCCAAAGGCACGACGAGTTAATATAGGTCGTCGAAGAGAGTCAGCTGCGAGGGTATCTACTTTACGTGCGAACCGCAATGATGACCAGCGCGCTACGGGTAATGAAAATAGTTGTAGCTATTAGCATGGTTTTAAAATGAAAGAAATCGAAAATTCGAATATCGGAAAAACGTTTGCTGAACCCGCTAATAGCCGGCAAATCAATGTTCGGGCATGACAACGTCTGTCGGGTTCGCTACCCCTTAGAGGGTGAAATGGGGTAAATAAGCCTAAACATCGATATGGATGTCGTTATTGAGGTTTTTTGGGACGTTGATTGCGAAAACGGCATTTATTTTTAAGTCCAAGACGATGGACATGACATAAAATTAAAACTTTATAGTGGTTAAACGGGGTTTCAGAGACAAATTATTTTTGGACAGAACAACGTTTGCCGGGAGGGGACGGGACGGGACGGGACTGGACGAGACGAGAAGGTTCGGGAAGG
This sequence comes from Agriotes lineatus, assembly GCA_940337035.1. NCBI lineage: Eukaryota > Metazoa > Arthropoda > Insecta > Coleoptera > Elateridae > Agriotes > Agriotes lineatus. Next base: position 47,010 of record CALNHX010005216.1, read on the forward strand.
GACAGGAAGGGACGGGGCGGGACGGTACGTTACTGAATTGGACGGGACGGGACGGGAAGGGATGGGATGTGATGGTAGGGGAGGAGACGAGAAGGGACGGGACGGGACGGGGACAGGGATGGGATGGGATAAGATGGGATGGCATAACAGAAAATAATCAGTCATTATTTAATACACAAATAACGAACCTCGCGCGTACGAAGTCGCGGGTTACAGCTAGAAAATGACATACATTTTAAGTCCAAGACGATGGACATGATATAAAATTAAAACTCTATAGTGGTTAAACGGGGTTTCAGAGACAAATTATTTTTGGGCAGAACAACGTTTGCCGGGCCAGCTAGTTTTAAAATAAACCACAACTGCGGAATCAAATTTGTGTAACCTTAGGCTTTGACATTGACATTAGCAGCTTCGTTAAACCACAGTTTCGCGATGGCAACTTGAACTTTTGGTTGATTACGGCGTCAAGGCCAATCGAGTGATATGTTATTGCAAACATTACAAAACCCGATTTTGGTGTCGGAATTTAAATATACTGCTTTGATACAAAATAGATAGGCATTTAGAAAACGATGCGTCAGTATTGCATATTTATTGTGGCACTTCAGCTGTTTACGTAATTATGTGAGCATTGAAGTCCATACACAATATTTTTTATCTCAACAAATTAATACCAAAGGTGTTGATGATCAGCTAAGAAAACTCAATCCTGTGGTTGACCTGTGAAGCAACTTTGTAGAATCTTCAAGGAATAGTCTGCGTAGCCGAAACTATTCGAAAAGAATCGAAGCTGTTATCGTTTGGTGTGTTACATGTACGTTATTGCCTCGATATTATTTAAGTGTTTAAAAAACAAACTGGCTGGGAATACACTAACAATATTGGAGAAGAGTAAATGCAGTGAAAACAAAATTTAATATCGAAGATAAAATTTAATCTCATGCATTGTTACAAAGTGAATTTAGTATTAATCCCAGAGCAAGTGTTTAGCCATATTTCTGATTTAAATAAAGTGTTACTAGAGAATAGAAAATAGGTAGCACAAAATATTAAACAGAGTTTGTTCTTGAGAAGGGATGCAAGCTAATTCCTGTGGTCGAACTGTGAAGTCAATATGTAGAATATTAAACGAATAGAATCACGCGAGCCGAAACTACCCGAGGAACATCGAAGTTCTTATCGTTTGCTCTTAAGGTTTTAACTTTAACATTTTGAAAGAGCATGGTAAATGAAACAAAATCTTAATGCGAAAGTTTAATGTCCCCATTCAAATTACGATAAAATATAGGTGGATATTTGATTTTCAATGAGTGAAACCAATTTAATCGTATAGTCGACTAGTAGAACATTCTATGAATGCTGAAGCTAAAGGACAACAATCAAACTTATTAACGTTTGCTATTAAAAAAAATAAGATTAAATGTACTTTAACAAACTGTTAGTAAAAAAATCAAGTAGTAGCAAATATTTCAGATAAAACATTATAGCCTTAGAGTTCAAGCCATTGACATTAGCAGCTGCGCTGAATTACAAATTCCTGATGACACCTTGAACTTTTGGTTGATTATAGCGTCAAGGCCAATCGAATGATATTTTATTATTCTTATAAGCGATAAAGACTTAATTTTGGTGTCATAATTTACAATTTTTACAAAGGAGATAATAATTGTATGGCCTCTTTTTATAATTGTCAGCGCTACTTCTAAAATTTGCTAGGCCGCTCATGTATGGCTTAACGAGTGCTGCGAAGTGGCAATTAACAGTTGCAATGGCAATATAAAATGTTCTATTTTAGTTCGCGCTTTGTCTTCTTGTTTAGCATTTAACCACATTTGCTAAAACGGTTCATTACTAAATATGACACAATTACTACTCTGCGGTTCGCCAACATGCATGCAGCGTTTGACCTACGACATTATAATTGCCTTAATTAGGTCATGCACGTCCTTATTTAATTTCAGGTAGAATGAACTTGGCTGTAAGTATGTCAAACGTCCTCTTTTTCGTTTAATTCTTTAGTCAGAAATTATGTATCCGTTATGCAGTTTCAGTTGCTTTGCAAATTGGTTTCATCAGGGGCGTCTCTAGCTTACCTGCCACCGAGGTGCAAAGTCACCGCAAATGCGGATCACATTGACATGGGTTGTGCCCATTGATCTAGTTGTGCTAATAGGTACCAGCTGTTGTAAGCATCCATATTGCAGGATTATTACAGGTACATTATCGGAGATGCACTGAAGAATATTCCTGAACGAGGCGTCCTCCTAGACGTTACGTGGGAACACAGCTGGGGGGGGGGGGGGGCACAAAACTCCCTGTAAGTATTATGATAACGAACACGTACTGCTAAATGTTGTAGTAATGTGTCTTTATTGTTGCTTGCATGTTTGGCTTTGGAATTTGTCTGGCTTTATGTTCGTGAACGATTGCGTGTGACCACATGCCATATGCCAAATGAGAGGACCCACCGATTGCCTAGCTCTCCCCGGTGTCATGTATCATACCTGCAACGGTTAAACCGAAGGGGCGTTATGGGATTTGTAGTAAGTCGAGAGTCTTTGTAAATTTATGCATGAGAACCGATTTGAATCCAGGAAAAATAAATTCTCTCGGGGCACCGAAAATATATGCCCTACACACTAATAATCTTGTTTTATAGAATAATATTAACCTTGTCTATTTCGTCCAAAATATTAATTCCACCCTACCAAATTATTGATATATATTTTTAAAACTGTATTTTGCTCCGGAGTTTCAAAAGTGTTTCTAAAGCTTCTAGAGCTTTCGCAAACTGTTTGAGCACCGTGAATATAGCTGGCTTTTTGATGACGATCGATTGTCAAGTATTCAAAGAAACTGTCACATGCGATAGATTAAGATTTCAGGAACGTAGGAATAAGCAAATTTATTCACTTCGATAATTCGGCTTGTACTCCTTTATATTTGACTGTCATATTTGCGCCATTGTCATAGCCTCTTGCCCTATAGTTTTGAATATCGAGACTGTCAGTTTGTAATTTGTTCAACATTTCTTGAGTTAGTTGCTTCAATTAAATCAAGAAACTTTTCTTCAATTGAACACATTTCATTTTCTGTAATATTGCTTCATGAATTTCATTGAACTTAATTGGAAAAAGTTTAGCACTTCTATTTGAAAAGGAAGATATATGTGTAAAAAGCGTAATTCGCGTTAGGATTTATTTTCTGCATACTTCTTGGTCGTGTAAATGCTCCTTTATTTAGACGCGGTTTCGTAGGAATGTAGACTAATCGGCTCCTCGCATATTGGCGCTGATAGTTGGTTATCTGCATTACCGACAAGCTTCATTATGTGTTTTTAAGCCGTTCGTTTGTTTCGCGTATTTTTAATAGCTTACCTTAGCGATGGTGCCGGAATCTTTTAGTTCGCCTCATGAGATAATGAATCGTCTTGTTGCGACCTGAGAGTTCCTTTTCGTACGTGACCTCGAATTGGAAAGGCGCATTTAATGGCCGTTCCCCGGAAAAGCCTAAATTTCAGGGTGAGTTGGTTACTTCAATTTTGGTGATAACATCGTATATTTTGACTAATTGCGCCTAGCATTCCTAGCTTTTCTTATTCGCGAGTTTTGGGGCTCCGTGGAAAAGGCGTGCATTCCCTCCGACTTGGAAACATCGTTTGATTTTGCGCCGCATCGCCCGACTGATCCGCTTGTGATCTCTACCAGCACCCTCAACCTGCAGCAGCACAGCTGTAAGAGCCCTTTTTGGGACATTCAAACACTGCAGAAGCCGGAATCTGTCAGATAAGTAGCGTACGACCTAACCATCTATGGTAATGATATTCGTACCGCAAGCAATGTAAAGAAATTAAAGCTGTTTCTAGTATTTAATTTTACATTTTCTGGTTTAATCTTTGATTGTTTATTGAATTGTATTAATCACTGTTATGTTATTGTTATTTGGGGTACACCTTTTGCACAAGTAACGCCTTTAAGATTTGGTGTGCTAGCAATTACATCATTTAAAGAACTCTACACCGTCTTCACTGAGTTTAGCTGGCGGGCCCTCAAGTATACTCTCGTAGCGTTGCAATATTTGAAAACAGTGAGGAATTTTACTGCTAACAATGTCTTTTTTATCGAAAAGGTGTTGCTTGCTATTGACATCGGGGCATACGCATACACATCCCTTGAGAAGGTAACTAGTCTGCTAGTGTATCAGTTGACGTTGACATCTATGAGATACAGATTTTTAATAATGTATTCAAATGTAAAAATTAAATTAATCAAATGTCAAAAATAAAAACAATTTTTTAAGTATACGCGGGCGTAAGTTGACTGGTAAAATTAAATAATGGGTTGCACAACTTTGTCCGTTAAAAATAGAGTATAGCTAACTGTGGATGATGGTTGTGAAAGTTTCTAAATAATAAACATGCAGAGCAAAATAATGATACACGGTAATAGATGCGCGTGATAACGCGCGGTCATGTTATCTCATTGGTTACGACGCTTTGTGTGCACCAATAGCATTAGAGAGAAACTCTAAATTTAGAATTTAAAAATCAATTATATAACCATGGCCTGCTGCGGCCCCTAGGCTCTGCTGCCCTGGCACCCCCGCTTAAGACACCCCTGGGTTTCGTAATATGGTATTGCTTGGATTTATCTTGTGACAAAGCAGTTGCGACTTTTGACCCTTGCAGTATTAGTGGCAGAATGAACTGTTTTATCAGGGCCGTAACAGGGTAAAATTTCACTGTAGGCAAGCGAACAATTTTGCGTCTCTTAGTACACTAACAATACCTACAAATTCTGTATATAGATGTATGATGTAATATATTCAAAACAAACAGGTGTATTCAAAAATAGATTAACAGTTTTAATTAAAAAGTTTTAAAAATAAACAACTAAATATTAAAATAACAAATAAAATAAGAACAAAATACAAAAATATAAAACACAATCTTAATTTAAACAAAATCTCTAAAGGATTTTACACGGAACTTCCCTCGCAAGTGGAAGTTGTCAAACAAGGCATTTTGAAAATATTGAAGGATAAAAATGTTCACCCTATATTTGTTGTTTTACCCTCTGTCCATTGGGTCAAAAATGTATCAATTTTCAAATATAAAAGCTTAAAATATATGCAAAATATTATTTTTCTTTAATAAATTTGAGATAAAGCTAGAATAGACAGAATTTATTTTTAAGGTGTTTACCCCGTATCTGTTGGGTTGAAAATATACCTATTTTCTCCAAGGATAAAAGTCTAAGCTATATGCAAAATTAGGGTTGTCATGTGTTAAGGGCAAACAACAGAACATTGCAAAACATTATTCATATTCAATGTCCTTAAATAATTATGTATATGCAAATAAAAATAATAGTGTAGCTAAGAACATAAAAATATATATTCTATGATGATGTGCTCTTTTTATATAATTAAAAAATAATAAATAAATAATTGAGCGACCACACAACATAGATAAGTTTTGACTTGTTATTGCCTCTATGAGTGGCTTGGCTAATTAAAAAATAATTATTTAATTAAGTCTAAGTATAATAAAGGTATGTTGCCTTCTCTATTTTATTTATTTGTAACTTATTATAACTTTTGCGCCGGCTAGCAAATTGAGACTCGCATATCTGCAGGGTTAGGTTGTTACACTTTAGATGAATTAATTTAACCATTGTATGGAAAATGCTTGATTCTAACGATTGACAGATAACCTCAAGTATTTGACTGTAAAAAAAGCTGTTCGAAACACAAATAAACCAACAATTAATCAGTTAACCTCGGCTAAATTATAACAATGCGTTTCAAATAATCAAATACGTTTGGCTAACCTGGAATTTGTTTTCAATTGCACACGAATCCAACCTGCTTTTGTTTTTTTTCCACCCAACTCTCGCTTCCGGTTTCCGCAAAGGGACGCCAAGCTTGTATTTTCATCCTGGAACTGTTTCAGCTGTTTCTGCCTGTCTCTGGGCCACGAACCAAGCCTTCCCCAGATGCTACACTTTGCTGCCCACTTCTCGTAGCTCCCAGTCCTGTCGAATCTGGCTCGAAAGATGACCTCGCACCGGCCACGGTTGGAAGGGACGCCAAGCTTATACCTGCCTTGCACTCGGCTGTCGGCTTCCCGCAGCTCCAAAACTAATCGAATAATTCAGGATGAAACTCAACATTAAAAACAAATTTATCCATCTGAGACTGAAAATTAAGCTTTTAAAATTTTCTCTATTGAGATTATTTTGTACAAATATATTTAAGGCGAATAACCTCCAGGTCGTGAGTTCGAGCCCCACACCCGCACGCCCTCGAACCACCATACCAACGCTTTTGGTGGTCGTGACCCCTGTAGAAGAGATTTTTTTTCCGAATTCAAAGGATTAGCTTTGCCACCTTCCCGGCTGCGGCCGAAAATGGCGTATAAAACCATATGTGGTCACTAACAGGCTTTCAGCCTACATTAAGAGGAAGAAGATACCTTTAAATTGAGTTTACAAGCTTTTTATATGTGCACCGAGTTTTGGTGAAAACTTAAATTGAAAGTAATTAAAAGTTGGCGAAATTGAAAAAGAAACAATCTCAGTACATACAGAGATAGAGAACAAAAGAATTTTGTTTTAAAACAGTTTCATGTTCTCTTTAATAGAGACCTAGAGGCCTACTCGGTCTATATTTAGTTACGGCATTGAGTTTTATTATTTTTGCTATTTGAGTGTCCTATTTGGTGACATCTCCACGTCTTATTTTTGTAGATGTTACCTGCTCGTGCTTTAGCGGTTCTGTCTAATTTAGAACGAGCAACAAGGCCAATAAAAGCATTTATTTAGATTAATCAAAGGCAACACAGAAACTTAATTAGAAATCGATAAAAATTAATTGTGGCCAAACAAAGGTGCTTATCAGGCAGGAATTTCTCCATCGCGCCATTATCAAATTGTAAAATTACGGCCCTATTAATCGTTTCGACCGTGCAATCGATTTGCTGAAATATGCTAATTGGACCGATTACGTAAGTGCCGTTTTTGCAAAAGGTGCACACAACGGTTTCCGCGGCGACATTTCGTGATCTCTCAATTAATTAAATAACAGCTCAGCGTAGTGGGCAATAAACAGTTAGATATTTCCACCATGAGAGAAGCATTTAGACATTCGCGCTATTTGCACTTCATTACACTTTACACTGATCGGCCTTGTGATTGTTGTTCGTACCGACGCATGCACTTACGCCCTTTGCAGCAGCTATGGCAACAATGCAGCTTGGATTACTCGTTTCAGCGGTGTTTCAGTGGCGTAACTACGTTTTGTATTTTGTGAAAATCTCATAGTATAAGCTGAAAAAGAATTAAATTTAAAAATTCTGGGCCCAAATTTTAGAATGTTTATCTACTTTTCTGAAAATAAGTCTTGCTTGGTTAGGAACTAATTTTAAATATATTCAAAAAATTTCGAAACATTTAACAAAACAATCACTACTAGGGATAGCTTGTCATGAGACACGTCTAGTATTTAATAAAAATCACGGGGAATCTCAATTTACATGAAACATACATGAGAGACGCCCTGGCGGAAAGCACTAGTATATTGCAATGATGGACGTATTAAGACATATTAAGTACAAAATAAATTGAATAGCCAACTCAAATCAGGGTTGGGTTTTAACACTTGGTGAAAATAATAATTTTATCAAAATTGCCATTAGCTCCAATGGCAACTTGCTTAAATGCTATTCTCACATTATTTTTAGTGAAGCTGAATTTATGATTTGAAGGTTAAGTCTAATGATAGTCATCTGGATAAACATCGCCTACAAAGGTCCACCTTGTACTTATATAGCTACCTAAATATGTTTCAAGTGAAGTCGTTTCTATCTTATTATTATTATTATTACTACTATGAATAACTTCACTTGCACTTAATACTGAATAAAGCAATCCATTACAATATTTTTAATCAGGTCAGTCTTATCTCTTTGTATTTATTAATTTGCATGTATAAAAGATTGCTCATTTCAGGTACTTGTGTACTCGTTTACCACATCAACGCCGCATCAGATGCAGGGCCGTAACTAGCTATAGGCCGAGTAAGACCCCGCCTACAGGCGCAAGCTACAGGGGCGCCAAAATGGCACTGGGAAAAAATCCATTCATACTAATAAAAAAAATCAATAAGTGGCAATTTTACCGGCAAATTAATTTGTAATATTAATGATTTTACCCTAAATAATGCGAATTGCGCTCAATGTGGTCGACACATTACATTTCATCGTAAAGACCATTTTCTAAATTATAACTAATGACGAAGTTTCAAAATTTGAGGAACAGAGAGCAAGAAAATTTGTAGCTAAAATAAATACCAATAAATTAAACTTTTAAGGTGGGGTGATAGGAAAACATTTTTTCAAATACTTATAATTATTATTATTATTTATGTTTTGTGTTCATATGTTAGTAATCATAATAATATGAAGTTATCATTTTGAATTGCGTTTTAAGACTTTTATTCCAATTTATATTATTTTGTTTGTTACTAAGAACACTGAACTAGTAAAAGAGAACACTTAGTAATGCGAATTACATAAATTCACAAAGACATCGAAAAATCGCACTCGGTGGGATTCGAACCCGTGTTCCCAAAGGGAATCTGATTTGTAGACAAACGTCTTAATTATGCGCTGAACAAGGAAGTGGACAAACAGTGCCAGACCGGCAACGGCAACAGACAGACACGCAGTCCCAACACGTGTTTATATTTAGGGAACCATGTTCTGTTGACTTCATAATAATATGTACTCCCTTTGTTAGAATTATTGTGTTTTATGTTTTTGCTTTTTTATCGACTTTTATTTATATTCTATTTTGTGTTAAGACGTGTTTTGTGTGTTATGTTAAAATTCAAATGCTGACGTTTTTACAATATGTCAAAGTGGTAGGCACAATTGTGAGCCTTCCTTGGTCCAGTGACAGGAGCACTCGGTTAAATGTAAAAAGAATATAAACTTACTAACTTACTAACCTCATCGATGATAATAATAATTGTACTCACCGGGGGTGACCGCCTACCTGGCCCCTTCATATTTCTGGCACCTCATCGCTACCTTTACTGGTTTGGTTAGATGTCGGTTATTTTCGCTAGTACTGCCCAATAATAACCAGCTAGATTAACGATTGCCTACTCATCTTTTACAGCATGTCACTTACTGTCAATCGTTAAATCCGCTCGGCTGTTACCCGCTCTAGAACAACATGCCCCCGCTCACGAGCGAGCTCACTAGGCGGAGCAACATGTCTTCGCGGAATTCCTAGACGGAACAACATGTCTCTGCGGGATCCACTCCTTTCAATTATCATGTAATCACCCATCACGAGCAAGAACGTTTGACGTCTATCATCTGCTGTAGTTAAATAAACACCAACATGATGAAACCAACTAACACGTGCATTCTACCGTAGCTACCATCGAAGCATTAACTAAGAATACGCATAGCAGCGCTTGCAGGGTCGCATCGCATTGTTGTAATTCATAATCCCATACGCCACTACGAAAAACAGAACACTTTAATAAACATACGTCGCGTCACTACAAGAACTCCGAACATTCCCTGACTAGCACACATTCTTCGACGCGGTACATTGGTTGCACCTGAATTTTGGTTCTATTTGTTAAGATTGTATTATATTTTAGGGTTAAATGTATTCCAGAAATGGTAAGCATAAAAACCAAAACTTTAAAAAAATGCGCCGTCACAAACTACCAAATATTGTAACCCTAGGAAATGTAATTTTAATAGTTAGTTGTCAATTCTTAAAACTTTTACATTAAAAATGTTGGATTTATTTTTGAATACTTACCTGTCCTCGTTCCTAGGTCTACTTCCAATTCCATCGCTGGGATAGGCAGTCTGGAAATCAAGAACTGCAGAACTTTAAGCTCAAGATTACCTGTAACAGCATCACTTCCTGCTGAACGTGTTTTCCTTCCTCGTTTAATTACTTTCACTGACCTAGAAACCAGCAAACGTTGTACTCACTCCACATTTTTTGCCAGCGACACCATGCATTGGCAGCCGAACTCCACCAATTATCCCCGCTTACACTCACTTACGAACCACCTTTATTACTTATGGTTCGTGTATTAATTTATATGTCTTGATATAACTTTCACAACCCTTAATTCAATTAAACACAATTTAAATATTACTGAGTTTTATTAAGTTAGATATGAAAAACCAGCCCGAACATACAAAAATTTACTTATTATTATTATTTTTAACTTCCCCTTATTACCTAGTAACTGACATTCACTTAAAACTAGATTCAATTTTAATTTTTGTAAATGTCAACAATTCTGACACATGTTCACTATCAACACGTTTTTTCAGTTCACGCTTTCAATGTTGCTTTCAGGTACCGTCTGTCTTATTTCTTATTTGCAATTACATATTCTTTATGGGATTAATGTGCAAATATTCCTTGAATTGCGCTCACATCCGTGTAACTATCATCATGCATTATGTCACTAATCTTACGCAATTTATGTTTTATTTATTAGTCCAGTCAGCAATCCTGTCGAAACTCATTGTAATTTTTTTTTGAAATTCACTGCATTTTAACCTACTGCAAGCAAGGCTGCATCGCCAGATAAGGTAGCTGTGGTTATTTCTTGCATCTCTCGAATGTCATTGGTGTAGACCCGGTACAGTATTGGCCCCAAAACACTTCCTTGAGGCACACCCGCTAGAACTTAGTTGAAAAGCCAATAGTCATCTTCCTGTTTAATACGAAATAGTCTGTCAGAAATATAGGATACTGTTTCGGGAGAGTCTTATTAGTGCATAGATCAAGCCTTTATGCCAGATTTTGTCGAAAGTTTGAGCTACGTCGGGAAAGACAGCAGAACACACCTTGTTTCTTTCTTATTACGTATATAATCGGAAATACTTGGTCTATGGTAGAATATTTCTGCCTGAAACCATTCTGGTAATCTATTATCAATTTATTATCCTCTTTAAGATTCTCAACTTTTTAAGAAATAATTTTTCAAAAAGTTTTGTGATGGTCAGGAACAGTGATATGGGTCTATAAGCTTCGCATTATGAGGTGGATTTCCGGGTTTTGAGACAATTGCTACTTCAGCCACTTTCCTGATGAAGGAGACATACTTCAATTTAAATGCTGAATTGAAGCTTTTCCTGAATACAAATTGGTCTTGATCTTAATTAACTCATTTGAAGTAAGTGGAATAATTTTTTCTAAGCGATGGTTTTCTGAAGCGTCAGTTGTGGTTTGGACTTGCATCTAATTAGGCCGAAAGGTCTCTGCTAGATGGTCAGCAAAAATCCTAGATTTTTGCTTATTGTCCCTAGCCCAATGACCATTATCCTTATTGGGGGAATGAAAGCCTTTTAATTTTTTGGTGGATTTCCAAAGAGAGTAGTCCGTTTCTTCATCGACGATTAAGTCTTGCGAATAAGAAGCGATATATTTCTCTTTACGCTTCTGAATATCTCCTTTGAGCGTTTGCATCTATTTCCTTAAATTTCTGCTGCCATGTTTTGTTTTCTGCTTATATCTTCTTCTTAGCTTCTCTATTTAATCTCTATTTGTGGCGATTTTAGATAAGCTTCCCCCATACCTTTTGTCTTGTATTCCTCCTCTAATGCTTCCTTGACTGCGTTCTGAATAATTGTTTTCAACTTTTTGTTTCTTTTCATTCGTTCTGTTATTTAGGTTTTCTAGTCTCTGCTAATCTTAATTCTGTATAAAAATTCAGTTGAGTCTTCTTTTAATCCTCTGATGTTGTATGTACTTGTTTTACGTTCCACTGTTTCTTTCTTTTTTCGCTCATAACTGGAATTTGTTATTTTTCTCATGCGCAACTTCTATTCGCTTGGACAAATTCAGACATAATTTGAATCAACTCATATTACATGTCGAGACTTAACTGTTCTGTTAGGCTTTTAACAGGTCTTCCAGAACCTATACAAATCAATAATAGATAAAATAATTCCTGAACAAGCATTGATGGCCAGACAACAATACATTGTAAAACAATACTTTCTGTAATTTCACTTTAATTTTCTAATGCAAACCTATTAAAGAGTTGGGAAAAAACTCTATGCCTACACTGCCCTTATAGAATCGCTGTATCCGAGTTAATTGGTTAGATTGCGTGCACTGTATTTTCTTCCTCGTGGAACAATTCTGTAGGAAGTGGTTTAATCCGTGTGCTGCTCATGACCTCAGCAAATGCAGCAATCGTTTGTTCTTTGTATTTGGTTCCTCTGCCATCTTTACGTTTAGTAGTGCGACATGGTATGGTGCTGTTTTATTTATTCTCTTTGTTGTTCACCCGTTGGTGCGGTGGCTAATACTACAGTTCCTAGACGAAATTAAATTGGTATGGATATGAAGAAAGTAAGGTATGCAGAGACAACACTTTTCAGAATCGCGCTATTATATTTATAGCCGTAGACCTATTAAAATACAGAATTTTATTTTTGAATAAATCAATACAGCCTTAATCATAACTGTGTTCACTTCTTTGTGAGTGGACGGACGTTCCAAATGTTTTAAAGGGAAAGTTTGGTCTAGCTTTCCAAGTCATAAAGATTCTTCTACCACAAATCATCAACAACGATCCAATTCCCAAATTTCCATTCGTTCAGTACCTACCAAATTTACTAACCTCGTCCTCCCAATCCACACAACGTCCCTCTCTATCTCTCTAAATTACTTACTAAAGTGATTTCAGACATATCTTCTTCTTCAAGTGCTTATCCGTTCCGGATGTTGGCGATCATTTTGGCTATAGTAACTTTGTTGACTGCTGCGCGAAAGAGTCCAGTAGTAGTTGTTGGAAACCAATTTCTTAGATTTTTCAACCACGATATTCTTCTCCTTCCTGGGCTTCTTCTTCCAATTACTTTGCCCTGCAATATGAGCTGTAATAGGTCATACCTATGCCTGTTTCGCATTATGTGCCCCAAATATTGTAGTTTCCTTTTTTTCACGTCAAAGACAATCTCCAGGCTTTTGTTCATTCTTTGTAGCACGTCTTCATTTCTCACATGATCTACATACGAAATTCGTAGTATTCTTCGGTATAGCCACATTTCAAAAGCATCCAGTTTTTTAGTTGTTGCTTCCGTAAGTGTCCAGGATTCGGCTCCATAAAGTAAAACAGAAAAGATGTAGCAGCGCAACAGTCTCATTTTTGTGTCGAATTTCAGATCCTGGCTTTTAAAAACGTTACTCATTTTAATAAATACTACTCTAGCTTTTTCAATGCGGCTTAAGATTTTCTTTGAGTGATCCCATTGATCGTTGAGGTTTGTTCCTAAATAGTTGTATTTTTCGACTTTTTCAATGCCTTTGTGGTCAATGGTAATCTGTGTATTTGGGGCCGGATTTTTACTGATGACCATATACTTGGTTTTGCTAACATTCAGTTCTAAGCCGTATTTTTTACTGGTAGCTACGACGCTGTCTATTATTCTCTGCAAGGCTTCAGGACTATCAGCAAATGCCACTGTATCGTCGGCATATCTTAAATTGTTCAACTTTTCTCCATTTACGAGAATCCCATCATCCATCTCGTCAAGTGCTTCTTTAAAGATTTGTTCGGAGTATAAATTGAACAATAGAGGAGACAGACATATGTACTAGGGATATCCATCAGAATCTTTAATGTTGTTGTTTCCCATAGCGTTCAACATTTTATGCCGTTGACCAACCACCCTATTTATTTAGGCTGATGGCGGGGCACAGGGAGCCGCTTATTTCGGCGGTTATTCGGCTTGCAACCGCTCATCCTGGGAGTGCTGCTGTTGCTAGTTTTGATCGGCCCTGGGTATTCTATTTCCCCGATACACACCATATGTACTGGGATTTTCCCTTTCCCCCACCTGGGCAGAGAGTAGCAACCTCACACAGGAACAACACTTACTATAAAAAACTAACCCAAAGAAGGCACCAGGTTTTGACCTAATCACATTAATTTGTTTGATGATTTATGGCACACTGCTTTCCATTCCTTCACGTCTTGTGTTTTTCTCTAGTCCATTTCCCCTTTTGCTTCTACCGTTTCTCTTACTTCTTCCGCCCACATTCTTCTCGGGCTTTTTTATTTTCCCTGTTACTCTTCGGAAACCCTTTTTGCTCTTCCTTCATTCTTCTTTCTATGTATATGCCCCAGCTATTTTGGTTGTCTTCCTTGCACTGTTGTGCAATACTTCGTTTTCTGTCTCTGGTCTCATTTCTGTGCTTATGTTCTCGTTTTGTTTTTTGCTGTTTGTGTCTATGAGTCGCTTCCGTATGTTAGCATCGTCACCAAAACTTTTTTGAACGTCTCTATCTTTGCTTCCCTTCCCTTTTTCCAAGGAATGACTATAATGACTGTTTTTGCTGTATTCATCTTTATGTTTTTTCTTTAGTTCTGTATTGTTGTGTAGGTTGTGCTGAAGTTCTTATGTTTGCTGCGACATCATCATATTCCTGGTTCCATTTTCCAGTACCCCATTTTTAATTTCTTAACACTTTTCTTGTCCGTTTTATTGCTCAGTCCTATATGTTTCCTGAACTCTCTTAATTCGTCGTTCCCTAATCTTACAATGGTGTTGTTGCCTTTGTACTATAGTATAACAGCTACCATTGTTTCTCTTTGCGCTGAAGTCTTTCACACATTCTGTCTTTTAATTCTATTGAAGGCTTTTAGTCCACGAAACACACGTGTTTGGCTGTCTTTTTTACAACCTTTTTACTTAATTTTTTTTATGAATATGAGATATGAGATCTTCTATGAATCCGCATTGAGTTTTATTTCAGAATACTGATACACTTAATAACGTGATCCCCTTGTGCCCACTTGAATATTGCCACTATTATCCATATTTCCGGTATTTTGTGACTATTCGTTTCTCTTATTTCGTCCATTAAGTTTAGTCATTTTTCTTTGTCACTATCCGTCATAAATTTGATGATTTCAGTGTCTCTCTTATTCTTGGCAATTTTCCTAGTTTAGCTTTGAATGCCTTTTCTAGTTTTTCCTCACTCATATATCTTATCGTTATTTCAATGTCTTGTTCCTATTTCCGATCATCATTTTACTATTTCGATGGCTTCATCTAGTGATTCTTGAAAATACTCCTTCCACCTATTTATTATTTCTTCTTCTTCCATTGGCAAGTCTCTATTCTTCTATTTTTGATATTCTTCCCTGCTTCGTCTAATTCTTTTACTCATCTTTGTTCTTGCGTCTTTGCAGTTCTCATAGTCTTCTAGTCAAACTTCTGTTTGCCCATGAATTAGACAATTGGGTGAAATTATGCGGAAACAAATTAGACTGCAAAACTAGTTCACAATGTGTAATCATCACGGTAGACGTGTGCCGGCCTCAGCATTAATATGGTATCATTGGGCCAAGTTTCGTACACATTGTTTACAAGCAGAGAATTTTATGCAAGCGTTGTGTTTTGTACTTACGTAAATAGCATGTTATTAGATCTAATAACAAAACACGGCATAATTTATATATAAATCTGTGTATTTTATTTGATTTTTCAATATACTTTTAAACTCTGAAGTGTATTTATTTGTGAACAGACAAAGGCTACAAATGTCTTAAGGGGTAGTTAGGCCTCGCTACTCCATTCACATCTTATCCTACAACCCCTCATCCCTTCATTAAGTGTAAACCCCTTCAGTAAAATAACCTGGTCCTATAATTACACAATTTACATTTCGAAGTGAGTTCTGAACGAGTGCAAGACATAACCTACGTAACTACACAAATCGAAGGCTTGCATAAATTCAAGGAGCATCGCCGACACCGAGCCTTATTTTAATGATGTCCACCATGCCATGTTTTTATATTCGTGTTCCTGTTTTTCTTGATGCTTTCAGTAATTTATAATTTGACTTTTAGGCCCATTTGGTAGTTTTCCTTAGTATTCTTCCTTCAATTTATAGCTTCTGTTTTGTTTCTTTCACAAAATTTACTTTCCACCTTTTCTTGTTCTTGGTTTACTGTCATCTCCATCCTTAATAAGATGTTATCATTTCCGATGTCTGGTTTTTCTTTTATCTTCACATGTTTATGTTTGGCCATATATGCGTGTCCCCTAAAAGTAGTCTCCTTCAAGAAAGAAGCCCAGGAGAGAATCTTTATACAGTAGCGGGTGATAATTGTATTATAACTAAGCAAAAAATAATAATTAATGACTCATCTTCATTCCATCGACGCTTTAATCCAAATATAGCCATAATTATTAATTTTAATAATCCAAAAGGAAATGTCATATGTACAGAACAAGAAGTATTCAAACACAACACAAAATGTACGTAAGTGTTAAAAAACGAAACACAATAATAACTTATTTAATATTGAAAACAAAACAAAACAGAGCATGAAATGCATAACATCCACAAATCCATTTGTTTTTCTTGTAAATGTTCAGCGAATGTCTTGGAAAATTGTAAATTTGCAAGAACGTCGTTGCTGCATTGGCATTCATTTCAACGTCAAAGCTTGCACCACGCTTTCGGCGCAGCGGCTGCCTTTACTGGATTGAATTATATGACACGATAAGCTCGCGAATTACAAAGGTGTCGGCTGAAACATCGTTAGCCTGCGCGTCTCTTATCCCATAATTTCCATATATGTTTAGAGCACTTTCGGAGCGCCCGAGACAGCTGCAGCTGATTGGTGCATATGATACGAGGGAGTGTATTGACACATAACTCATGTGATATTGACATACTTCTTGGATATTGTTTTATATGTTTTAAGCGGTATCGAATAGCGTTGTTATACCTTGTTCTATTATAACGGTAGCATAGATGATAAAATACATTTTCAATTATAGAATAGTTATTCTTTTCTAATGTCAAATAGGCTATTAATGGCTGGGAGGCTCGAGCCCCTGAGCCCGTAAGGAGCAGCCGCCACTGCTTTATAAGTAAGTAGCATAGTTGATAATGTAGGCTAAGAAGAATAATAAAAACGTTCAAAGGAATGTTCCCTACTGTGCACTTTGGACGAATTGCATGCTACGTTAGTGGGTTAGTGTTAGTCAATAAAAAAATATCGATAGCAGTCTTCTTGTATCTCTGTAAAGGGTAAACCTTGTACCTACGCCAACTGGGATGCGCTGTGTGAGGCATGTTTGTCCGCCACAACGTACAGAGAAAATCGTGTAATAAAACCGTAGTCCTCGTCCATATCCGGGTGCGAAGGGCAAATTGTTTAAGACTGGACTACATTTGCATAACAGGGACGTATCAAGGTCCGTTGTTAATCAAGGACGATTTAATGAAGCGTTTATGCCGCTTGCAAGTGCACACCAGAACGCGCGTGCAGTTCCTACTTTCTGCCTACGAAAGTGAAAATCGGAGAAAGAGCTACCGAATCTGCCACGATCGTTAGATAAGCGTCCTAATTACGCACCGCTCTAGCAAACGCCACACTTTCGCTGGCCTTTCGTCGCTTTCCCGCCCGCGAATTCGGACAATGGGGATTTCTCCGCGATCGCGATCGAGCAGGAAATGGAAAGTAAAAGCCTAATGGCGGCCTGGAGGTCGGAGGTGACGGAAGGTCGGCAGGCAAGGTGAATCCACTTTCCACAACCAGGAAATTATATAAAGGCGGCGCTAAAAACGCGCTCTTGACATTTCTTAAATGCCACCTACGCTCTTGACTCATTCATGCGGCGATGCCTCAACGCTGCTTGGAGACAAATTGTTTCATAATTGATGGGTGCCCGAGCCTTGACCTACAGATACATTTATCGAATTGTGATTCGGCGCGCTTTTCTCCAGATAATTTCTTCGGTGGTCGAGCTATCGCGCCTCAATGTCATTTCATGGTTACGTTATGCTGATAGCGAGTGTTGGAAAGTTATACGGTAGAACGAGACGGTGCACCAGGGCTGGACTGGGTTCAAAGAATCAACTTATCAAAGGCGTCAAAATGTTTGTACAAAAACTGTTCCTGGCCTACATCCAGCACGTACAATTTTCTCAGTTATGTTATACCCCTTTTCATCGGCCAAGCTGATAGCATCATCAGCTTTGACTCCATAACCGTATACAAAACCTTCTTCAAAAGACTTTTCCATTCCAGCCTTCCGTTAGTTAAAACCGCAAAAACAAAGCAAATCATGAGGGCCACCGACATTACAACATTAAGTCAGGAGAGAGACGAACCGTGCGAAGAGCGACTAATACGGGATATTGTTAGGTAGATGGGCGAGCTCCAGCAGAAGAAATTGGAGAGATCATGTAGATAGAGAATGGACGAAATATATTGCTGAGGATGAGGATACTGCGAAGTGAGAAACACGAAACTGAATGACTACCAGAAATGCCACATAAAACATGGTCCGAGAATGGACGTCGTCATTCAAGACAACAATCCCTTATCGAACAGAAGGGGGAGCCGCGAAAGGGCATAAACAAGAACATGTTCTAAAGGAAGAAGAAGAAGAAGAAGACGTTCAAATTTCCTTTCGCGTCTACTTGGTCCTTATACTAGTACCTTACTTTTAGGCTACCAACCGTTCCTCTTCCAACTGATACAGTTTGAAATTGCCTGCACTATTCGCTGTTTCAAATACACTTCTATATACGGTTGCTCCAAAATTGTACGACACTATTCTAGGTCAAACAGCAATATTGTTTTTCCTAGATCATCTCTTGGAACGTTGCAATCAGCCAGCAATCGGAAGAGGATTGAAGCGACGGTGATCCCCCTTGGTGCCCGATATATGACATCATCAAATTTCCTCGTCATCTATTGTTAGATTAGATTGTAATACGCAAATGAATTCATACAATTCTAAGTATTGTACCAGCTCGAGCATATTCTCCAAGCTGCATTGCCGCTCTAATCCAGCGGCAACCGTCGAGTCCCACCCTGAAGGTAAACGCTCGAAACAATGCAAAGGGCAGCGCTTCACCTAACAGTAAAAATTCTTCGCAGCACGTAATTACGTGTTTACCGTTAGGTCGCCTCCAACTGCACGAGTATGGATGGCTAGGGGTCACTCGTACTAGGAAGTAAAGAACAAGGGTCATCGCTGCCCTCTCACTGCACAACGCGAGCGCCGACGCCGTGGCGAGGTCTCCTTGGAACCATTTGCATACGTTTTGATTTTATGGCGAAGACGCTGACCTTGATCGCGTCCGTGGAAATGCAGATGCTCGACTGAATGGTCGAAACTGCTGCGTCAAAATGAAGATTCCTTGAGATTGTCGGTGTGGAAATCCCTGCGGTGACATTCTGATGTTCTCTGAATGTCAGTCTATAGTTTTTCCCCAGTTTCCGTGATTTGCTGTTATTGCATTTAGTCGAATAATAGGAGTTGATCCTATCATGATATAATACGAAAAGGACAACATTGACAATAATGTATCAATGTACAGTAAGAAACCACATAGGGACAGGCCTGTAGTCAGGGAGTTGCCAGGGGGTGTTTGGAGAATTTACACCATTATCCTTAACTAAAAAAATTTTTTTTTGCAATAATTCAGTTCCATGCGTTCTATAAGTATATTTTAATAACTTTTTAAACTTTTCATTGTTCTTTAATGTGTTTAATGACTATATATGAGGCCATTATATGCAAAAATATACCTTTGCTTTGAAGTTAATTGTTGGGGAATCGAAAAAAAATGTTTATTTCCAAATAAAGCAATTTTCAATTTTAATTTGTTGCCATTTAACATGTTAGCACCTACAGTTTGAGGTAGTAATAACTAAAAACCTAAACCTGTAATAGCTTAAACATTTTTAACCAAATAGCCAGTTTTGCAAGTAATTGTGCAAGTTTTCATAAAAATTCAGTTTCAGTTCTTTTCTGTAGTTTTTTCTACATCATTATTAATACATTTAATATCTTATTATAATTACATTTATGGATCTTCATAAAAATAAAACAACTCGTGTGTATTAAAAATTTTATATTGCAGGGAACTCAACTTGGCTGACTCTCATGTCTCTCCCTCGACTCATTTTACTTTCCTTGAAGAAGTAGAATAAAGTATATCAATCATGTAAATTTTAGAACTCAAAATTTTTGCGGAAACATTCGTTTTTGGATCTTCTGATTTAGAAAAAGTGGTCTTCAAAGTCTCTCAGTCTGCCAGTCTGCTGTGTCCTCTCTACAACCTAGACAGCTTAATAGATCGACCCGTAAACCTATATCTATGTTTTTAGTATAAATTTTGAGATCGCAGTAATTTTTGGCCAAAATCGGCCACCCGGAAATGGTACTTCAACTCTTATATTTGTTCCATTTTCCCGGAAAGTTTTATAATTGTTTGATAAAAACAAAATTCTTTATAATAAGATCATATATTATAGAATCATCTATAAATTTTGTTTAATTTTTTTTTTGTAAAAATGTAGTTTTCGAAAAAATAGCACGATTAAAGGTTTACAAAAATATTCTCAACATTTTTATAATTGTTTGATAAAAATAGAATTATATACTGTTTGAGGCTTTCGCAATTACTCGAATTATATTATTATAATATAAACAGGGAAGATGGTTTTTAGCTTAGTAAAACGTGGACTCCTGTGATACATGATCTAAAGCATTACAACCACTGTGCGTCATACGGCCACGCCACACGGATTACGCTGTACTTGAACGACCAATCAGCGTTACGTCGCTCCGAGCGGCTGGCACAGAAATAGCTCCACACCGACCTTCAGTTCTTAGTGCGACTTTCAAGATGCAAGTTGCAAGGTCTCACGAATCGTTAGTGATTTTGGGTGCACAAACAGCAACAAGGCCTAATCTGCCTAAGTATGTTCGTTCTCAATGTACCCAAACAACACGAGCCACCAAATAGCATGACCATCGCGTGGATCCTTATTCGAGTTCACAAGGTGCAAGGCACAATAAGCCAGATAATGCTGAGTGTTTATCCACCAAGACTACGCGGTCTAAGCCGAAATCCTATGTTATCAAGAATAAAAATGAAATGCTTTAGAACAAGATCATATGTTAAGCAATTATCTATAACTTTGGTTTAAAAAATTGTTTTGTAAAAAATTTACAGTTTTGGAAAAGATCTGTAAAGGGGTTTACATAGACACTAACAAAAAAAAGCGGTTAAGAAAATCAAGGCATTTGAAATATGGGCGTATCCGAGAATGCAACACATCCCCTGGATACATAGAGTCACTAACAAAAAAAAGTACTGGAGAAGATGCAAAAAGAAATTAAATGCATGGAAACTATTCAAACAAGCAAATTACAACATCTTGGCCACATTAGACGAAGCCTCAAATACCGCTTATTGCAGCTGGCACTACAAGAAAAAAATTAGAGGCACCGTCCATCAGGCCGAAGACGACTGTCCTGAACAACCTAACGGATTGGTACAAATTGTATCCCGCCTAATGATCGCTAACACTCTTTTCCGAATAGTTCGTACCTGAAGAAAAAGAAAAGGGTTTGGACGGGACTTCCTTTTGCGAATTACATCAAGTTGCTAATTAAAAAATATTGCAGTCGCTGGGATTCGAACTCGTGCTCCGAAGCGGAATCCGACTAGTAATTGCTAGTCAGATGCTTTAACCGCTAACCCACGCCGGTACAGCAGTTAGATTTGCGTTTGACTGTATTATAAAGGACATGTTGATCGCTGCACATTTCTGTCCTTTTTACGATATTCACCCTGTATCTGCTGGGTTGCATTTTTATCAAGAGTGCGAATTATTACTTTTATCGAAATAAACAACATATTTTTAAGTTCTTACCCTGTATATATTTGACGGAAAGTATATTCGGTTTCGAGTCGGTAGATATATAACCCATACAAAAAATATCATCTGCCTCCAATAAATATTTGTTGAGGTACACCGCCAACGGACACACGGACAGGTGGAATTGAGAAAACACGTTTTTCATCATCTAGAGACCCGGAAACGTGAAGACCTGAACAAATCTTACAAAGTCATTTTTTCAGGATTATAAAATAAAATAATTTTTTTACAAAAATAAGTAATAAAAATAAATCGTGTAAAATATTAAATATAGACTAAGGAAGAAGTAGATGTCAGATAGTACATGATAATGGCAGCATATGTGTATAGAAATACTTAAGTTTTTGTTTTCATCTTTTACAAGAGTTTTTATTTTTTAGACTATGTATAAATATGAATTGAATATATTCTAGCGTTTACTAATATTTATACACTTTATTAATTAACACCAGAATGAAACACAACATAACCTAATTTTCATTACTGAGCAACTTTGAGATGCATGGAGTGAGTCACGTGATTGGCAAATGTGTGGTCTGTACCTATTGAAGGAGTACTCATAAGTCACCACAATATTTACAACAAAGAGGTTTATTTGAAATGCAGCCTGCGCTATGAATATTAGTTTCGGCTTGGATTGAAATATGTTGATTTAATTAAATTCTGTGTAAGCCCAATTTATAACGATTTTATCACTTCTTTAAATACTGAGCTAGGTGTCAGGTTTGTAAACTATTTGGAAAAAATAAACAAACATGCAACATCATTTCTGCTTTCCTCACTTTTCCCCAATTTCCCATGTTCGTTATCAGCAACCATAAAAATTCAATGGACCGCGCACAAAGCGTCCTCGAAATGAAGCGGTTAAGTGGCCGTAAACGTTGTAAGAATCAAAGATAGCCAGATTCGGCCATTAACAGTTAACAGTGACCATGAATCCGTCACCTAATTTGTTATAATTTCAGAGATTTCGCGCCTCGTCTCGTTTTATGAGAAAATGATCAATGACCTCATTACCCCGGTATTGAGCATTTTATATGGGTCCGTGCTGATATCTGCTCAAAGCCTTGAAATTGCCTGCGGTTATACTTATGTCTTTGCATTATTATCAATATTCATGTGAGGGCTTTTCCTAAACCTTTGATATTGTTTTCAAAAGATAGTAACTATTAATTGTGATTTTTTAGAAAATTATAAATTCCCTGAATGAAATCACACATTTATGAAAATTGTGACATCCGAATCGAAAATTCTGAAATTTAGTTTATGCTCACTTAAAAATACAATAAAGTATGAGACGAGTGAAAAGCTTCTTTGCATGGGATCCAAACTACGCAATGGTCTTATACAGGGTCCGGCAACGATGCGCAGGTGGAAGATATTTCTAAAACTATGAAAATTATATAAATATCGCTTATACAAAAGTTGTAAAAACGAAGGTAGTGCATATTACTAATCTAGTTTTGATTATACAGGGTGTCTCAAAAAAGTGTGACAAGTCAAACTTACCTTTTTTCAATTTTGATTTTGGTATAAAGTTGCATGGATCTAACGGCGGTTGCGGTTGCTGTATGTAACAGAAAACAATTGAAGGAAGGAAAACGTCACCCAAAAATTATCTTTTTCGTGAACTACCTTTAGAGTCTAAAATAGTGGGTGTGGGTATTAATGCTATATAGGATGTTCAACATTTGCAAATTTAATAATTTCGGATTTTTTTTAAATGTATATTTTTATATTTTTAAAAAGCACTTTTAATGATCTTTCTTTTGATATGTAACGTCATACCCCTAAATTCAACTGTTTTTTCAGACATCCGTATGTTAGCAGAAGAAACAAGTCAAGCCCCTTAAGATGGTTTACTTCAAGGGATAACAAACAAACGCCGCTAAAATGATAATTTAAACAATTAGGCTCTCCAGAAAATCATAAAACCAGGTTTAGGGTACTCCGAGAATAAACTGTAGCGGTAAAGTACAGCCCCCCCCCGCGAAACGGACAAAAATTAAGCGCATAGAAACTTCCGGTGAAAACAAAACCGTCATATGCCGGCAGGAGGCTGGCTTGAAATTGACGAGCTCAGAAAACGTAATGTGAAGTGGATCGAGAGTGATTGACAACCTTCGCTAAAGCTAACGCGCTGCTATTACCTAATGACTAATGACGGTCAAGACTAATGACTCTGTTGGCACAATCAGAAGAATGCAGCAAGGCCTGAACACCTGGGGAGACAAGTAGGAGGGTCATAACTCCCTTCGCTGACGCAAAACTCTCAAAGATACAATGACAATTAGCACATTAAATGACAGGAGATTCAAACCCAGCCGAATAGATGAGTCGGGGAAACCATAAATACTCCGCTGACGCAACAGGCCAAAAGTAAATATAAACACGATCGGGGGCAAGAAACGGGCCATTCGTTACGTGGGGGTCTACAAATCCTCAGTAGGGTGCTTGTGCGCAAGCAGGGAGGTTGCTTGTGGAGGGTGCGTTTTTGGTGCTCAGCTCGCTCCCGCTGGCATGGGGCGGGCTAATTATTTCTGTGGAGTTGCTCAGAGACTGCAAAGTATTGGGATTGTGCGCGTAACATTTGGTTCCGTAAATATGGATGTTGGGAAAAATTATCTTGAGGCAAGTCTCGACTTAATAGGATATTCCAGCTACCCGAACTGAACCGCCTAGGGTTTGCTCGAAGTTTTATGTCGACCTCAGATCGGACATCATTCAAAGGAACATTTTGAATTGTCCCATATTTCCTGTGTGGTAAATTTCCGCAAATTTCTGGAGCCTAAAAAGAAATTGACGCTGTTTCTGCCTTATTACAGATTTTATCGAATCCGTCACGAGGTTCACAAATTCTGCCTCCAGCTTGTCGGCCAGCGCTCGAACTTCGTAACAACCTGGCATTTTCAACCTTAGACTAATTGCAAAAGACCAATGACTACAAAAAGACAAGTTTCAAAAGACACGATAAAATCGGTTACAAAAACTTTTATAGCTTCCCAAATCTTAACTCCCTCAAACCAAGCATCAATTGCTTAAACAAACACTTAATTGGTTTAACTTACGTCAGGCCTTCTATGAATATTGTGTGATTTGTCGCCTGTTTTTAACAATAAAAGCTTTACGCTGGAAAGTACGTTATAAAAAGCAAGCCAAACGCTTTAAAAACCGCGGGACATTCACATTTTAATTATTTTTACACGTACATATATAAGTTACGCTAAAATTCGTATACGCATTATGTATCTCCTGCGGTGAAGTGTCCTTGACCTAATTTTCGTATGAATTAGCAGAAGGGTGGCTGAGAAAATAGGCTGCAGGTAGCTGCTGAGCTATCCATTGACACCATGGCAAAGATCTCCAGCTGCCACCTTGCTGTCGTCCATGCGGATCCCCCAATGAAGCCTTTCAGTTTGACCTAGCGACCTAATTTCGCTGCGTTTGACCCTGATATCTCTACTTCAGGTAATACGTCCTGGTTTTTCTATTACTGACTCTCGCCGGTGCAGGAGTGCTCAGTTATACTCGTAACCAGGTTGGGGTTGCTGCTTGGGCCCTGGCAATCTTGGAATTCGCCTACCTACACTCGAAACTATGGTGTAACTACACGAGACAATGCCACTGCTTCGGAATTGTGTTATGTGCAGTCTCCGGGTGATTTGACTCCGCCAGTGCTGCGAGGACGTGCTCCAGGTGGTTCGCCAGTGTGATGTACTCTTAGGAGATCGAAAATACATCTCGAACAGCATCGTATGCACTGTTGCACTTGTTCGTAATTCGACAACGCACCTTTACAATTGTACCCTTTGCCATTCTATTGCGCATATAAATCTGTCTAACTCGAATGTTCATTGTTATTTTTAAGAACTCTTTAAGACTACAGCTTACTGATGTTTCAAATATTCAAATACTTATCATATCAAATTAATTAACTTGGTTTGACCGCTTGGATTTTTAAATGAAATTTGTAATTGTTTTATTTTGAATTATTTTGATATTGTGTCCTCTACTAGTTATTCATTTATTTTTACTAATTTACTAATAAACAAAATGTTTCTCTCACATTGTACTTTTACTTACAAACTTAATTTATTTGACTCAAAGGCTGTAAAATAATTTGTGCCCTGATGAAAACATAGCAACATATTATGTGTAGGTTTTGAATTATTGGTTGACTTTCATGTGTACGGCACGATATACACTCGTCACCTCGAAGGAACGCTTCTCCGAATCGGGGCTTCCCACGATAAAACCTCAGGCTAGTGTAGTCAACTTGGTGGCGCCTAACAACTAAAGACAGCTACTTCTCTACCGAATTGACTTTTATATGTAAAAAACGCCTACGCTTTCAAATTAATAGCCTGCCCATGTCCCATTGAAGCGATCCGTGTGCATGTCTTATTCGGTTATATATAAGAAGGTATAAGGCATAAAGCAAGCATGTCAATTAGCAACAGCAGCAAAAGCATAGACCGACAGAAGGAGACTGGAATGGAATAACCGCATTAATAAGATGGGCTAGTCTAGAACATCTACTAGTCAAATCTACAAGCGATAAATTCATAGCAGGTCGAAAAGGTGCTGATGCGAGAGGATCTCTGCGGGAAACTATATAGTTTAGAACAGGCGTATGGCCCAGAAAGAAGAATGGAGAAGAAGATCTGGCTTCCCAGGCAGCGATCATTATCCTTTAGCGTACCTGACATCTGACTCACCAGACTGTAACGACTACCCAAAACCTTAAGTCACTTTGGTCACTAGCAATTAAACTAAATTGCTTTTGGCTCGAATGTTTATTTTCCACCAAATACAAGATTCCAAGGTCCTGATGTGGCCTGTATCTTCACATATTTGTACCTTTTCAACTAGGGGTGTATAGGGTGTATACATCCTGCTATCCAATCGAAAATTGAAAACGCATATTTGCTACAGAAACGTTAGTTAATTCACACGTTCTTTTTTTAAGCTTTAGCCCGCATTCCTTGCAATTCCAATTGGCGGCTACAAACTAGCTTTCCGATGAGTCACTGAGAGCGAGCTGTAACCTAACAGGACTTTTCATCGAGAGACCGATGCGATATTCTGATATATGATACGGTATATATTAGCCGCAATTTACATACTAAATGGAAGCACCGTCCGGCTAAAAATAGAACCTGTCGTGTCATAAATAATTTTATCCTGACCTACCCTACCCCTGCGAGCTCTTCAATTAATTTATTACAATTTTAGCGTTTGTGCATACGCATAAATACACCTAACAAGGCCGTTGGGGCACTTAGCTAACAGCTCATCGATCGGGGCTCTTAATTTGAACCCAATTTTAGCGCCACGCCAATTAGGGCCTTGTGGCTTGGCGTTATTAATTCAGCTTCATTAAAGTTTGAAATTGCTGTTAGTGCTGAATTTTTAAGTCTATGGTTGCGGACGTGTGCCCACAGGGGGCTATTTTTTAAGGTGAGTCAATATTTGACCGCTTATGCCTGTAAGGTCTCTCTAGAGGGCCCTAAAACCTGACGTTTTGGAAGTACTCAACGAGAAACATTAAATAAATCGCGAACTAACGGCCTCTTCAAAGACTTTTCATTATTATGCATTGTTGGGGAACTTCTGGTTATCGACAGCTTTTATTTCAGACACACCTTTATAAATTACAAACCAGGTACAAATATATATATAAAACCTCTTCAAAGAGGGAATGCTGACGACGTCAACGGAATATATGTACCTCAAAAAGAATATCTTAAATGTTGCCCACTACCAGATTAGACCCCCAAACTCTACAACTCCAATGTATTCCACAAACTCCCTGTCCAGTCATTTATAATTAAATATATATATATATATATATATATATATATATATATATATATATATACTTATAAAATGACTTATACGCACCCAAACGCCATATGAAAAATACAAAGTGGCACCCAGATTTTTCAATGAGGCACCCGTTTTGGGTGCCGTAGCGTTTTCTACTTTTTTCTATGGATTCGGCATGTACAAATCGTGAAACGCCTAGAAAAACGAGTTTTTGCCTGGGTGCCTTAAGGATGTTATATACCTAGTGAAATACAAAAAGTTTCGGGTTGTCACCACAAGTTGGCGCTGCAGTCGATATATGTATATACATAAGTATAAGCCATCTTGACACAATGGCACCAATAATTATTTATGCTTTACTGGCACCCATACCCCATGTTTTATTGGCAACGTCGCGTTGCTACTCCGTCTGAAATTGATCTTATAATGACCGTCCAGCCTCCGCCCGGTATTCCGACCATTTGAGGTCACAACACTATGGAGTTACAGCGATAACCATTATTTTCATCATAATTTAAGGAAAGGCCGACTGCATACCTGCTGTAAAGAATATCCTTAGGAGATATGATTAATCTAAATGTACCTGTAAGAAACTTGAAGTACAATATGCAGTTGAATATTTCTTGATTTAATAAAACACACTAATGTTATTTTGTATTAAGTGCGTGAAGGGAGTGTTTTTTGTGCGTGAGGATTCCACTTTTTTTACTCGGCTGGCGCCTCGTCGAAAAAGTGATTCGAACACACAAAAACATAATAATACAATATTTTTTCTACAACCTTCAAACAAGAATATCAATATTATTTCGCGCCGTACTTCGCGAAAATTTTGGCGCACCAGTGCGCAAAATTTCATCTTTTCACGTCATCAATGGTTAACGTGAAAAAATATCCCATTTTCTAACACCTTAAAAAATGGCAAACTTCGCGCATTGATAACGATGCGCGTATGTCCCCTTTTTGACAGATTTAGAAAAAGTATAATATACTAAATCTGAATAGTTTTCAAATATTCTGTTATTTATGATTTTTGGATACAATTAACTGCTAACGTTTAGTCATATTTAGTAGAAAAATGCTTTATAATTTAGTACGTGTTCATTAAATGATTGTTAAAATAACGCTGACCAAGGTTTGGACCAGTGACTTGTATCATATCACGGAACCAGCTGACAAACTGCTGATAGTGCTGATGTCGCTGATTTCACCATTTCACGCTGTGCTTTGTGCAGGGTTTTAAGTTTATGATCAAATTTACTTCTTCAAGTTGCGGTAAGTATGGAAATTTAATATTTTACTTTTATAGTTATACATATTGTTATAAATTACCCTTATACGTTAAAAAGACATTTAAAAACAAAATTTCTTATGATGCAACCTGTTGCAATCGTGCGTAAATACGTGCAGCATCCCTAAATAGATGCATCGAATGAAAACTTTTTTATTATCTATTAATTTATCAAATATATTTATTCTGCATTAAAAGCTGAGGCATAAGAGTAACTTACAACATTTGAATTGCGGATGGTAATATGGGGCAAATTTAATTCATTGAAATTTGATTCAAGATGTGTAAGAGGTCATTAATTTTTTATATACCTATGTACAATTTTATTTGAAAAAAATGTAAGTGAAAACTGTACCTAAATACAAATAAAAATGGCAAACTCCAATTCTAAATAAAGTAACAATCCGGTTGCTAAGAATATATTTTTTTAAATTTAATCTGCTGAAGAATTTCCGAATAATATTTATTATGTTTTTATAAAAATATTTTTTCATTGATGTCACCTTTCTTCTTCACTCTATACAGTGTCTCCTTTAGTGCGAATTTTTTTATTGCTCGTTAACGGAGCAAAATACTAGAACGTTTTAAAAAAATTTGTTTGGTGTAACTGTACTATATATTTTTTATTTCTAGCCATACTGCGCTTTGAATTGTGTTTACAAATATATGTGGTTTTTGACTTTTCGATTTAATTTGACCGACAAACTATTCCGCATAAATCCTTCAAGTCAGAAATCAACTTTTTCTACTTTTCCTAATGATTTAAATTAAGTTGTTCTCTGAATGTCATTTTTTGGCAGTGATCTATTATGATATGTTTTTCGGACTTTTTCCACTGTCTAGGGTGTAAATCACACAACGTTTCGGGAGTTTTGATCTACTCCCGTCTTCAAGTGTTCCTGGTTAGTTCTGAGAAGGACTGATATTATACGTTTTTTAACGTAAATTTGTGCCTCCCCCGGGGTTTGAACCCGGGACCGCTGATCGCTGTGATTACTACTCTGCCACTCTAACCATTAGGCCGCCCTGGTAGCCGCCATTTCGCTAGACATTTGCAAAGAACATATATGACGGAGGTATCAGTATTGGAGATTTTTAATTCCAAAGATAAAACTGAAAGGAAACATCTTTTGGCTATTTTAAGGAATGAAGGCAACTTGGATCATGCTTTAAGAGGAGCAGTAATTTCTAAACGTAGAGAAAATCTAGACATGGGTTCAGTTGCTGCATCAGAATACGCAATATGTATCCACTGCAAAGCGTACTTTAAGAAGGGTTCTTTAAGTCGGCATGCTAAAAAATGTTTTATGAATGCTAATACGAAAACAGGATGTTTATTAAGTCTCTCGCAAAGTTATTCGATCTGTATTGGAACATATGATGAATTTTTATCAAAATTAAATGTTAAAGAACAAGTTTTTTCCATAATGAAGAATGATAAAATTTCTAAAGTTGTCTAGCAGGATCCCCTAATTTGTCTTTACGGAGAAAATTTGTTAAAAAAACATCGCCGCAAACAAATACGAACTGTCGTGTCAAATAAGTTACGAGAATGTGGCAGATATTTGATTGAAATGAAGAAATTAGGCAATTTTAATGACCTGTTATCAACTTTAAAACCACAACACTTTGATCAGACAATTTAGCAGTTAAGGTAATATCTGGATATAACGAAGAAGAAAAATCGTTTGGCGCACCATCAGTCAGCATGCACATGGGTACAACTCTCAAACACATTTCTGAATTAACCACAAAATTAGTATTAAGGAATCATCGTATGATTAATGTAACTGATACCGAGAATTGTTTAACAGATTTAGCCCGGTTTAGAGAACTAGTAACTACTCAGTGGACTGCTGAATTAAGCAGTCCTGCTATCAAAGATTTAACCGAAAAGTCTTCACGTAAACCCTCGCTGCTACCAGTTACAGAAGACATAATGAAATTAAAACAATATGTAAGTAGTGAAGCTGAAACTGCATATAGTGCACTCAAAAGAAGTAAGCATGACTCATCAGCATACAAAATTCTTTCCGAAACTTCATTAGTTTTAACAATAATACATAACAGAAAGAGAGTTGGTGGTGATATACAGTATTTAGACATCCAGTCATACGAAAGCCAAAGATCTACTAATAGTGTCGAACAAAAAGAATTCACCAGTACTCTCACACAGAGTGAAAAAATATTAACACAATATTATAAAAGAATCACGGCAATTGGAAAGGGAAGTCGGGCAGTTACAATTTTGATTCCCAAAGAGCTACAAAAATATCTAACACTATTACTTAAAATACGACAAGAAACAAATTTAATATCAAGTGAAAATAAATATTTGTTTACCTATCCGAAGTCCGTTCGATAGATTGATGGCTGCTCAGTTATTCGCAAGAATGCAAAGCTTTGCGGTGCTAAACATCCAGATTTAATAACATCTACCCGACTAAGAAAACACATTGCTACTGTTACTCAGCTTCTTAACTTAAAAGAGAATGATTATTGATCAGTTGGCTGCCTTTATGGGACATACTAAAAAACGCACGAATCATTCTATAAGTAAGTTATTAGTGTTTAAAAAAAATAGCGTATTTTAAATCAAACTCCTAGTTTTATCGAACGACGTGTCTCTTTTAATAAAAAATTAAAAAAGTAGAATGCAATTAAAATTTCGTGTATTCAACACATCTTTATTTTAATGAACTACACTGTTTAAAAAAAATAAATAAATGTATAGTAATGGTTACATATTCAACTTGAATTTTATATTTTTTAGATTGCCACAGGATATTTACCAGGTAGCTAAAGTATCAAAAATTCTACAAATGATGGAGCGGGGAAAAGCAGAAAATTTTAAGAATCTATCAATAGAAGAAATAGACATTGATGTAGTGAATGACACAATTGAGGAAGACGAAGGTGACGTGGTTAGTGAATTAGGAAAAAAAGAATTAGAAACAGAAGAATCTATTGAAAATTTAAATAAATAATGCAGAGTTAATCAACAATGTATCCGATTCAAGAAGTGATGAATCGGTTAAACAAAGGAAACGAAAATTATGTAAGAAAAGCAAAAAACCAGGACAAGTACGACAAAAATGGAGTGATAAAGAAATAAAGATAATTAAAAAGTGCTTTGCTAACCACATTAAAAAGAAAAAACCGCCAAAGAAAAATGAAGTTGAACATGTAATGAAAACCCATCCTGGGGTGTTCCATGCTGCAACGAATTGGGTAACAATAAAAGCTTACGTATATAATTGTTATAGAAACCAATAATTTGCTTTTGCAAAGAATATTTCAAAATGTTTTTTTAATCCTGTTAGTTTTTGTTTCCTATATACAGGGATGTTCAAAAATATAGAAACGCTGGAAAAACGCCCTAATTGTTGATTTTATTAAAAAAAATACAGAACTTGTTTACTATCATATAGAGGCTATATTTTGGCATTGCTCTTTTTCTTCGTTCCAGGGTACATACTGCAAGAATCAATGGTCATTTTTTTTAAATGGCAGTAGATATATATATTTTTGCTGGATAGAGACTTTTGTTTATTCATCTATTTAAGTTTTATGGTCATATATAAAAAACATTGAGAGAAAACAAAGACATATAGAACTTCTTTTTGAAACAAAAGCACTTACGTGACATTTGCTATTTCTGTTATCAGGTTATCACTAACCATCATTACCGCCATTTATTTTCGCTTAACACTTAAATTTAATGTTGTTTTGTGATTTTTACTAAAGGCTTTTTGCTAAGTTTTCGTTTTCTGCGTTTAACATGAAAGGCTATCAAAATGTAGGCAGATATACAACCATTAACCAAGATTTTTCTTTGTAAAGAATTAAATTTCATATAAAAGTTCCATATCTCTATAGGCTACTGTTTATAGCATGGAGTTGACACACAGTGCATCTCGTTTATCTTATAGAAAGATGTTGTAGCAGTTTTTTATAGGAAGTTTCATTCTCTGCAAGAAGTACTGGATAATTTTTGTATATCTGGCTTCGTTTTGACAACGTTTCAAGTGAAAGTAAAAAACAATATTAAAAGACGCGTCAATAAAAATTAACAAACCACATCAAATTTAAGTATTAAAACGAATAGCTAATTTCAAAAGGCACTGCTTTTGTTTTAAGCAGAAGTTAAAGCGTTCTACATATTTTTGTTTTTACGCTATTTTTTATGTAGTGCCATAGAAGCTTGGATGGATGAAAATAGAAAAAACATCTCTATCCAACAACAACAAAAAGTATAATTATATTACTATTTAAAAAAGTGACGATGCTTTTTCACAGTCGGTACTCACGAGGGAAAAATAAATAATTTCAAAATACAGGGCGTATTTTACTACACATGTGTTGTACGTAGCTATTTTTATATAACCAATAGGGCAGCGCTTACATACTTTTGGACAACCTCGTATGTAATTAATAACATTTGTACTTTTTCACACTGTACAATTTAGTTTGGTTATTATTTTTACTCTTCACTTATTTTTATTTCTGTTATTTTTTGTATACCAAAAAGTATCAATAAACTATGTTAATCGCAACTGCACTATTGTCATAAACAGAAAGTTTATAATACGTTTCCCACATATCTCTAAATCTCCATAAGCATTCCGTATTTTAAGAAGCCTGGAAAAGTTGAAAATGTAGGCTGCACACTTTTTCCAAGCAAGTGCAACAACCCAGGTAAGACTGCATACTAGCAATAAAGAGTTTAAGTAGAATCCAAAACTGTAAAACTAGAAAGTGGATAACTTTAATATGTTTGATACACTGTCATACTGGTTATCAATACGAAAACAAAAGGGATTAAGGCACCCATAAATATGGCATCACTGTACAGATGCCACTTGGTCTAAATTAAATATAATTCTTATACAAATGGGTGCCAGTTGACCAGTTAGTGTAGTGGGTGCGAGTTTACCATAAAATACCTTTTAGTGCGTATACAAAAATTATGGAAGTTTTTTGTCTTGATACGTTTGTAGGAGCTATGATGAGTAAATTCGTATAAAATATACACTGCTATCCCTAGTACTTCAAGTGGGTGCCACTTTTCTTGTTTATGTGCTGGGTGCCACAATGTTAACTGCATACGTATATATATATATATATATATATATATATATATAGTAAGGGTGTGCCTCAACTACTGTTAATTAACGACAAAAACAAAATTATTTTCCAAATTTTGTTACGTTCATATGGCTCTTCTACTATTTTTTTCTCAGCTCGGTGTGTGCGCCGTCTACATTTTTAATGTCTGTGGTGCAGGCCTTCATTGGCGCTTATCTGCTCGGCTAAGCGACTCGAATGTTGGTTTTTGTTTGAACGCGTCTATTTTTTCCTGGAACGCCATGATGGTGACTTGGTTGTAGCTCCTTTGAAGTTGCCCTGCGGCTTTACGGGCTTACTGCATATGGTTGTTTTGGTACGTGGCCCCCGCAGAAGTTGCGGATTGTTGTAGCCGGGCAGTTCAGCGGCACGTTGTCCAAATTCATCTGGGGTAAGTCCTTTCGAAACGGTTTGCGTCGATTCTTACCGAAAGTATCCGTGAGTCTATTTTGGGTTCTCCCATTTCTTTACCAACCAGTCCGGGGCTCCTGAAACTCATCGGTTCAGCATTGGCCATGAAACGCCATCCCCGCGACCAAACCGTCGCCATTTGCCCGGTTCGAGCTGTTTTATCATCTGCATTCCAACCTTCGGATGTGTGAACCTCCGCTTACCTGGATTATCATATAGCGTGCAGAAGACGCTCAAAGTAAGTTAAAATCAGGTTTTGTCTTCCTTTCTTCTAAGTGAAATTATACAAGATGCAATCAGGGAACCAGAGGGTCACCCGATTGCTACCAATTCGGACGTCGGCTGCTATTGTACAGTTCGCTTCACGAAATGCGTGCCCGAATAATTGATTTCCCAACCACGGCGTCTTGGTTAATTCCGACCGCATTTAATTTTAAACTGTCTGAATCATGTTTGTACCTTTGTTAGGACTGTTGTGTGAGACTTTTATTTGAAATTTGTACTACTGATTAACTTTAGGCCGGTCAATAATTATTTAAAATTCGTACTAATGATTACTCGCAATTTATACTGATCATTTGATATTTGTTCTGAATTCTACCGAATTAGAAACTATAACTGTGATATTAGCATTTTGGTGTTATTATTTAATTATGTGCTACTTGAGTTTACGAATTCTCATTTGAATGCCTAGATACACTTGTCGTTAATTGGTAAAGATTCGTTGCCGCCCCTTTGGCTTCCTGACTAGCCGGTCGGCAACTGTATCCAAGTAGTCATAAAGTTTGTTTTGTTTGAGAGAATTGGCCGACATATCGATTGGATGTTAACAGTTTTATTTAAAAAAAGCCGTGTTCCCAGGTGGGAACATCATATACAGGAACAATATAGCACGTCCATATGATGGTTCCAAAATAGCATGTCTTCGAGTTCAGAATATGAACCCTTATCAGGAATGTCAGGAGGTATAATTCTGCAAAGATAAATAAAAGATCACTGTAGTAGACGCCGTGTCCATAACATGGACAACAAATACCAAAATATTTCACCAATAATATCTTAGAAGCTAATAAAATGGTTTTTTAAAGCAACTTACTGTATAATCAATAAACATACACCGTAAATAGTACGCGTCTTGAATATAACCCTACATGACAGCACATCAGATATTGAGCTAGTGTGATGGTTTAGATGTAGGAGTGCGAGTGCATAGAGTTGGGTTCAAATTCATCTACGGCCACCTTTACTATATTAAATAGTTATTTATTAGGAAACAAGCAACTTCCGGGAATGGACCGTGTCATTATTGAGGTCGAACAACTCAACGTTTCGCCCACTTTCGTGGGAGGAGGAAAAGCAAAAGAGCACGGTAACTCGACGTGTAAACCACGCCAGAGCCGAAACGCTTTTGCAAGGAAAGGGATAGAAGAGCACGGTAACTCAAAACAACGCCAGAGGCGAAACTCTTCCAACGATCGGAAGGAGAAAGGCAAGAATTTATAGGCAAATAGTTATTTATTTCTCATTAAAATTGACTTGTGGTGCATGTTTTGGAAAATCGAGGTGTTGTTTGGCATATTATATTTTTTAGTAATTCTGGTTCGTCACTACGAGGCAAGGCAAAACAGGGAAATTTCAAAGCCAGGCACATAAACAACAGTAAATAAGCATTACTACATTTAGTAGCAGTTACGTGTTCGGGATGATAATGCATACAGGGGGTTTTGCGGCCACCGCGATATTCCTGCGATATTCCGTCCCTGCAGAAGACTAAAATTTCAAGGCATTTGTGAGACTATCCAGACTCGCTTCCTGTATCTCTAATAATTGCTTATCACGTCAAGGGTTGGTGATCATCTCGCCGGATGTACACTAATCCCAGGTAAATAGTGCACTATATTGCGGCACCATTTGGGCACCAACCCAACAATCAATGCAGCAATACCAACAATGAGACAGTGTTCAACTCGGCTGCACAACAGTCCAATAATCCTTTCTATTAATCCCCATAATTACCACAAGTAACACTTCAAAAATCACATCAGAATGCAACCCTCTTCGATATCATATTTCACATCCCTTAACTGCCTGCCTAACCTCGACGATTATAAAAGCAACTGAAATAATTTCAGATTCGTTTCGATTCTTAGAAATATTTAGAATGTAATATATTTAAGTGGTTGATTTATTCAAAAGCCTTTCTTTTTTAATCGTTTATTACTTTAGAACGGAGCTGTCCTGTGCGCCAAGTTAAAATAGTACCTTGCCTTAAGATAATGTTTTCAAATGAATCGTCCTCTAAATTTCGCCCATCTTATCTTTATGTTCTGCAGAATTTAAAAGCTGTCTGAGTGCTATAGATATTTTGTTTTTACAAATCAATATACAATATCTATTTATAGCCCAGCAGTTCCGAAAATAACTGCAACAAATCAAAAATGGGTCATCTCGAGTTCCTAATTAACATGCTGTGGACCCATTGCTTGAAGAGCCATTAAATCTCCAATTAATTTGCTCCCGTAATTGCCATCGCCCAATTAACAGATAGCCACCTTTGGAGCACGCCTTTGGCTCCATGAATAGCTTGACACTGACCTCACCAATTCCGGCGATTTAATAAAGATTTCATGGCTGAGACGACCCCTGCCAACGGGCGGCTGCCGCCCTCATTATGTGAGAAAGGTTGCGTCAATTTTTTTCGCTCCCACGAGGAAGTGCCATTGAAAAACTGAGCAAACGCCACATAAAAGCAAACATGCACGACATTCTCCCGGCCTTGGCGCGTGTGTTTTCATTTCCAGAGCTGCTTATCTTAACAATAGAGGGTTTGTTGAGTCCAAGGCGACCGTATCGATAATTTTGTGTTTACTGTTCGCATTAACATTTTTCTCCAGCTGAGGTCACTCACTCTTCCATGTTTTGAAGATAAGCCTGGAAGTACAGCACTCGAAAAGCGTCGCTTGAAGGTCTGTTTTCGACTGGTTTGTTATTGTGGACAGAAATAGCTAATCATATACACTTATTTGCATAATTTGGATAATAGAACCAAAACAAAAGTTTTCAAAAATCCAAACCGCTTGCTGTATGCAGAGTATAAAAGCTTGTTTGACCTATTTTTCTACCATGCCATTTTATAAGTTTTTTTGCAATGTATTCTTGAATTTTCAAATCAAATAGGTGAGAATGTACTCGATCACCGTTGTACTAACCGTTGGAATCAATTTGCTACAAAATTGATTGTTTTGTGACAAGGTTTGCATTTATGCAACGAGCGAGCTGTTCGTTGCCACGTGTCAGGGTAAATTAGTTATTGAATATTTACTGCAAACTTCTTGATGTGGTATTAAACATTACTGGAGATTTTATGAAAAATATAGGAATCTCGTCCAATAGTGAATGGTAACTTGCTGCATACTTATTGAATATATGTTATTCTCAATCATACAAGTTCACAGTTAACACTCAGCTAGGTTCTAGGTTCTAGGTGCCTATGTTGTACCACGTTAGTTTTACTTTTATTTTGGGTTGTGATATTGTATTAGAGCTGCAATCTATTCAGCACAAATTGCATATTCAGTTAAGAATTGTGCGTTTAGAACTCTAGCATATATGTCTAACGTGCAACGTACTTAAATCGAACTAGAATAAAAGAGTGACATTTATACAACTAAATGATACATTTTACGACATACTTTTCACGACCAATTACTTAACGAGATTACAAATTCTTCTATGCAGATTAAAAATCACTTAAATGAACTAAACCTTCACTAAATTAGATAACAATCACTTATACAAAGTTTACTCATTAAAATCTAAATGCGTTTTTATAAACGAACTTCTTAACGAAAGTAACCGTTGTTTCAGTAAGATCTTTGTTAAAGTACATAATTAAATGTGACAAAATCAAATCTGAAGCCCCCTGAGAAAAATCTTTGACATACAAGGCAATATATTGAAGAGAAGAGCCGTGAAGGCCTACACTCTGATGTACAAATTGTATAAACGAGATTTCAAATCGTTTTAACAAGATTACAAATGGTTTTAACAAATTAACAGATTAAATATTAAATAAACGTTTCTCAATGTAGGATAAACCACATTTAAACGATATAGAAAATATTTCAGGTCATGTATTGTTTGAGGCTTTCGCGGTTACTCGAATTATTCTCCTTAGCATAGAATTTCGGCTTAGACCGCGTAGTATTAATACTACGCGGTCTAAGCCGAAATTCTATGCTAAGGAGAATAATATTCAGGTCGTTTACGCCCGATTAAATATCATGCAAATGAGATTAGAGATACAATAAATGAGATTAGAAATCCAATAAATGAGATTTAAAATCCTAAAAACACACTTTAAAGTCGTTCACATCAAATTTAAAAACACATTTCACGAAATTAAAAATGGGTTTTGGCAGAATTGCTAATCATTCAAATTGGATCAAATTCACGAGATAAAAGGTCATCTGGGCGAGATTAAAATCTTTAAAAGATTGTCGATTTTGATAAACTTTCAGATTTTGAATAATTCCATGGCGATTTACAGAATTTTAAGGAGGTTAAACGTACTACAAATCATGCTAAAAGTAGTGTAAGTGACATTTAAGGTGATGTAGAAAATATTTCAGGTCATTTACATCAGATTAAATATCGTGGGAAGGAGATTAAGGATCGCAATATCCTATAAACACAAGTTAAAGTCGTTTACATTAAATTTAAAATAACTTTTAATGAGATTGGGAAGGGTTTTGACAGGATTAATAATTGTTTAAATTGATCAAATTAGCGAGTTGAAAGGGAATCTTAGCGAGATTAAAATTGTTTAAACAATTTGTCGGTTTTGGTAAAATTTCAGATTTAAAATAATTTATGATAT
This sequence comes from Agriotes lineatus, assembly GCA_940337035.1. Classification (NCBI taxonomy): domain Eukaryota; kingdom Metazoa; phylum Arthropoda; class Insecta; order Coleoptera; family Elateridae; genus Agriotes; species Agriotes lineatus. The sequence goes on from CALNHX010005216.1 coordinate 86,315, forward strand.
GAATATTAACAGAATTTTAACAAGATTAAAGATGATACAAACCATGTTCAAATTAGTGCAAATAATATTTCACACAAAATATAGAAAAATATTTCAGGTGTCAATTACACCATTTTAAGGAGATTAACATATTTTAACGAGATTTGCCATGATAAAAGTAGTGTAAGTGACAATTAAGGTGATATAAAATCTATTACACGTCATTTACACCAGATTGAATATCGCGGGAAGGAGATTGCATATTGCGCAAAAGAGATTGACTATCCTATCAATACAAGTTAAAGTCGTTTACCTCAAATTTAAAGTATCTTTTAACGAGACTAGAAATGGTTTTAACAGAATTAATAAACGTTTAAAGTAAAAAGATGAAATGTTATCTTAGCGAGATTAAAATCGTTCAAACGATTTGTGGGTTTTGATAAAATTTCAGTTTTGATGCTATTTTAAGGATATTAACACATTTGAAGCAGTGTAAACGATATTTACTGTGCTATAGAAAATATTTCAGGTCATTTACACAAAATTAAATATCGTGGAAAGGAAAAGAGCTTAAAAATCCTATAATACAATATTATGTTGTTTACATCTAATTTACAATAGCTTTTAACGAGTGTATAACTGGTTTAGACAGGAGTGACAATCGTTAAAATGTTTTTCAAATTAACGAGACGAAAAAGCATCTTAGTGAGATTAAAATAATTTTAAAAAAAAATCGATTTTGGTAGAATTATATATTTCAAATAATTCATTGTATGAAAATTTATAGAATTTTAATGTGGTTAAAGATGATATAAACCATGTTTAAAGTAGTGTAAATCATATTTCACAAAATATAGAAAATATTTCCGGTTGTATACACCAGATTACATATCGTGGGAAAGAGATTAAATATCGCATAAACGAAATTACTATCCTATAATACAAGTTAAAGTCGTTTACATCAAATTTAAAATAATAATAATATCTTTATTTGACTACGATACATGGTAAAGTATGTTTGCAGCAAATTAACAGTATAACAATAGTAGCAATACACAAAACACATATTCCATTTTCAGTAACTTAATCGTAGGCTGCAATAAGCAAGACAAAATATCACAGTTAATATATCTATAAAGCACAGAAAATTCATGATAGTACATTCAGAATTATAAAGTTCAGAAACTTGAACTTTTAACGAGTTTATAAATGATTTTGACAGAATTGATAATCATTTAAATTCCACCAATTAACGAGATGAAAACGACATCAAAATCGTTTAAACGATTTGTCCGTTTGATGAAAATTCAGTTTTCAATTACATAATTTTAAAGAGCTTAACAGATTTCAGGGGATGAAAGCTGGTATATGCCATGTTAAAAGTAGTGTAAATGATATTATACAAAATATTTCATGTCGTTTACACCAGATAAAATACCGTGGGAAACGAGATTAACTAGACTATAAATTCAAGTTCAAGTCGTTTACATCAAACTTAAAATGCCTCTTTAACGAGACTAGAAATGGTTTTAACAGAATTAATAATCGTTTAAACTTGATAAAATTAACGAGACGAAAGTTCATCTTAGCTTAGATTAAAATAGGGATTGAAAGGATATTAATAGATTTTAATGATATTAAAGATGATATCAGCCATATTAAAGATGATATCAGCCATATTAAAAGCAACGTAAAGGAGCTTAAAGATCGAATAAAAGACAATAAAATTCTTATATAACACAATACCAAGTCGTTTCATTTAATTAAAAATCGTCTGTAACGAGATTAGAAGTGGCATTGGTAGGACTAATAAATCGTTTAAATTAGATTGAACAGATGATAGGACATCTTAGCGAAATTAAAGATAATTTATACCATGTTAAAAGCCTAAAAGATATTTAAGGTGATATAGAAAATATTTCAGATCGCAATTAAATATTGTGGGAAGAAGATTAAAGACAAGATTAATTTTCCCAACCACATAGTTTAATGTGGTTTACATTAAATTGTGAATCATTTAAGCTTAAAAGAAATTAAAAATCGAGTTAGTGGGATTGAATTCATTTTTAACGAGATTTAATTGTTTGAAGTAAATATATTTTGTAGAGATTTTTTAACAAAATTCAAAATTACTTTAACAAAATATTTTTTAACGCCATTAAAAGTTCTGTAAACGGTTTACGGTCTGTTAAAAGAGATCAATGTTGTGTTAACGGCAATTTATTTCATTTAAGTAAGATTGTACCCTACTAGTCCTCCAATACTTTCGTGGATGGAAGATAATCAGTTGTTAGATAAACGAGGTTTTATGAATGTGCGACAAGACCTATATTTTTTTATTCTTGGCTTTTTGACTAGTTTGAAATTGTGATAGTCTGTAAGCAAATGTTAGTTTTACTTCATTTGCTGAATAATGCGCTTAGAGCGTCATTATAATTATATAAATTCGCCATTGAACATGGCATTGGATGCTAGTGTTCAATACTGCAGCGACCCGATTATGAATCTTAAAATCTGGTAATTTCCATTTAAATCTAATTTCTGTTTATTTGCAGAGTTTGTTTATAAACATAGTTATTGCGCCGATAAGCAAACAGTTTTATGACCAACGACCCTGCAAAACTTTTAAACAATCGTGGCAGCCATGATGAATGAGGCTTCAATAGCGATCCGTGGGCTTCTGCATTTTATGACTTGATCAATTCCGGAAACGGCCATAGAAGGAAAGAGCTATGAGATAATGTCAGGGTAAGTTATTATTATTAATGGCAGTGCAGGCGCGAGTGCCGTTTATATGTATAAATATTGCTCTCTTAATTGAGTTATTTATTGATTTATAGTTTATAATGTGGGAGAAGGGGGATAACTATTCATCTATTAGCTTTGCCCAGTTATATTAGTTTAATAGTAATTTCGCAAAGTACAAGGATAATTCAGATATGAACCGAATTTTTGCGTTGTTCATTGTTTTTGCGTATAATATTAAGTTAGAGGAAATGAAAGACTTTAATAAACTATTTACAGATGTTTACTAGCTCATGGCTTTCTATGAAAAGAAAAGTTAGTGTTAAATCAAGCTCATGAAACTTCTCTTCTTTCTCCTTTTGACCATTTCTCTATTTGTTGTTTTTCTTAAGATAAAAATTACTACCCTTATACGACATCCTGCAACGTTCACACTAAAAGTAGGGACAAGAAATCAGACGACGTGCGCCACCAAGCAAATTTAGTGACGTCATAAATACCACCATTAGATTTACAAAACCGATATTTATTTTCTTCTTTACAGCTCATTTTAAATCATGCGTTTGGTTTAAGCTTAATCAATTACTATACTATGTTTATGACGTCATTACTCTTGATGACGTTTGTCGTCTGATTTCTTGTCCCTACTTTACGTCTAAAATCGTGTAGGGATGTATATAATCTTTAATCTCGTAACATTCTGCTATCTCCGTAAAAGTATTTCAAATCCGAAATTTAATCAAAACTCACAAATCATTGAAACGATTTTATTTTCGCTAAGATCACCTTTCATCTCGTTGAATCGTTTAATTTAAACGATTATTAATCCCGTCTTTAACACTTCTAATATCGTTAAAAATTATTTTAAACTTGATGTAGTTGACTGTATAATGTTTTTATCGAATTCATTCGTTTATGCGATCTTTAAGCTGCTTTCCACAATATTTAATCTTGTGTAAACGACCTAAAACATTTTCTATATCACCGTAAATGTCATTCACACTACTTTTAACATCATTTCTATCATTTTTAATATCGTTAAAATTATGTTCGACTCTTTAAAATATTTTACATTTCAAATTTTATCAAAACAATTTTAATCTTCCTAAGATGACCTTTCATCTCGTAAAATCATTTAATGCAATTTATAGATCATTAAATACAGTTAACACCATTTCTGATTTCGTTATAACCATTTCTAATCTTGTTACAACAATTATAAATTTTATGTACGATTTTATATTGTATGTTTATATGATTTTTATTGTCGTTTATGCGATTATTAAAGCTGCTTTCAACGATATTTATCTGGTGTACACGACCTGAAGACCTGAAATATTACTGTATCACCTTAAATATCGTTTACACTAGTTTTAATATCGTTTATATCATTCTGAATATCGTTAGAATTATGCCAGTTTCCTTAAAATATTTTAAATCTGAAATATTATCAAAACGGAAAAATCGTTCAGACGATTTTAATCTTGCTAAGATGACCTTTTATTTCGTTAAATCGTTTAATCTAATTTAATGATTATTTATTTATTTATTTTGGTTTTCAGCCAACAGCCATTAGGCCAATTATAGGCGTCGCTGTACATTTTATGGGACTTCCAACCCCACTAACGACTGTCATGATGTTATTATAACATCCGGGACCAACTATTTCCGTGGCAGCCGTACCACGAGGCGCCGAGAGATGCAGCCGTGGAACTCCCATCCAAGTTCTGACCAGAAAGAGCGTTGCTTAACTCTACTGATCGAACATGAACGCTTGTTCACACCACCCGGGGCCATTATTAATTAGAGAAATCAAGAGCTCACGTAGGCAGGGTCGCCAGGTCCCTGAAGTCTGTCTTCTACCGCGATCACAGAACGGTACCTAACCGCGATTTTAATCTCGTTTATACGACCTTTAATCTCTTTTCCACGATACAATTTAATATACTGTAAACGACCTGAAATACTTTCTATTCCACCTTTAATATCCTTTACACTACTTTTAACATCGTTTTTATCATCTTTAAGCTGGTTAAAATTTTATTAATATTCTTAAAATTATTTTAAATCTGAAATTTAATCAACGTTAACGAATCGTGTAAACGATTTTAATCTCGCTAAGATGACTTTTCATCTCGTTAAATCGTTTGGTAGAATTTAAGGAATTATTAACCCTGTCAAAGCCATTTCATGTCTTTATAGGATTTTTAATGTCGTTTATGCGATCATTAATCTCATTTCTGCTATACAATTTAATGTGATGTAAACGACCTGACATACTTTCTATATTATCATAAATATCCTTTACACTACTTTTAACATCGGTTATATAATCTTTAAGCTTGTTAAAAGTCTTTTAATTTCCTTAAATGTATTTTAAGTCCGAATAAAGACTAACGAATCGTTTAAACGATTTTAATCTCGTTAAGATGAACCTTCATCTCGTTAAATCGTTTAATCTAATTTAAAGATTATTAGTTCAGTTATACTACTTCTAATCTCCAGTTATACTACTTCTAATCTCATTAACGATTGTAAATTTGATGCACACTACTTTAAATTGTCTTTTTAGGATTTTTAATGTCGTTTATGCTATCTTTAATCTCATTTCTGCTATACAATTTAATATGATGGAAACGACTTAACATACTTTCTATATCACTTTAAATCTCATTTACACTACTTTTAACATCGTTTAAATAATCTTTAAGCTTGTTAATTTCCTTAAATGTATTTTAAGTCCGAATAAAGACTAACGAATCGTTTAAACGATTCTAATCTCGTTAAGATGAACCTTCATCTCGTTAAATCGTTTAATCTAATTTAAAGATTATTAGTTCAGTTATACTACTTTTAATCTCATTAACGATTGTAAATTTGAAGGACGATGAACACTACTTTAAATTGTCTTTATAGGATTTTTAATATCATTTATGCTATCTTTAATCTCATTTCTGCTATACAATTTAATATGATGTAAACGATCTAACATATTTTCTATATCACCTTAAATATCCTTTACGCTACTTTTAACATCGTTAGATCATCTTTAAGCTTGTTAAAATTCTGTTAATTTCCTTAAATGTATTTTAAATACGAATAAAGACTAACTATCATTTAAACGATTCTAATCTCGTTAAGATGAACCTTCATCTCGTTAAATCGTTTAATCTAATTTAAAGATTATATTAACCCAGTTATACTACTTCTAATCTCGTTAACGATTGTAAATTGGATGGACACTACTTTAAATTGTCTTTATAGGATTTTAAGTGTCGTTTATGCGATCTTTAATCTCATTTCTGCTATACAATTTAATATGGTGTAAACGACCTGATATAGGTACTCTCTATATCACCTTAAATATCCTTTACACGTTTACACTACTTTTGACAGGGTTTACATAATTTTTAAGATTGTTAAAATTTCGTTAATTTCCTTAAATGTATTTTAAGTCCGAATAAAAACTATCGAATCGTTTAAACGATTCTAATCTCTACGATAAACCTTCATCTCGTTAAATCGTTTAATCTAATTTAAGCAATTATTATTCCTGTTAAAACCATCTGTAATCTCGTTAAAAAGGGTTTAAGTCTTGTTTATACATTTATATTTTCTGTCAGAATGTGCACTTTTGGGGTCATTTTCTTCTGGGTACAGTCGTGTTTCTCGAAGGTTTTTTGTTAGTTGACTTTACATATTATTTGTGAGATTTAATTTCTTTAAAGAAATTAATTAAACTGACTGTTAATTTCAACAAGAGTTTTGTGAAATTTTATGAAAGTTTGTTTAAGCGAATTTATACAATTAACTAATATTCCTTTAAGTGGTCCGATGGATGATTAAATTACGTTCGGCCTTTCTGCGATTACTTCTTCAATAGATGCACGAGCGTTCAATTTATCACTATTGCAAAAATATCATTTAGAGTTTGTGGATTTCGTGGATTTATGCCACTCCCTCTAACATCAACCAATGAAAAACGGCAAAATGCATAGTTACGCATGTACTAACTTTTGATAATGTACATAGCAACTGATAATCACATACCTTCCTGACTAATAGGGTGATAGTCACACGTCTTCACAAACATCACGTTACCTGCTGTCAGTACAATTGTTATAACAACCACATTAACTGTACTTTTAATATTTAAAATACACTATTCAAACGTTGTTTATTGACTCGTGATATAATCTAGCCGAATGCAACTCGTGTCTTCTCGATTATCACTCGATATCTTGTTTTAGGCAATTGCCAAACAATATATCTAGTGTAAACAGAAATGATTATTTGATAATCAAGAACCCACTAGTTGCATTATATATGATAATCCGAATAGTGCCCTCCATTCGATTATTGGATATACTGTTTTGTTATGTTTTACCCCTGTCTTGACGTTAGATCTTAAGATTGAAGTTAGTACCTAACGTCTAATCTCCATCATTGGGAGCCTCCCCAGGGGGCGGATAACGGAATGCTTACAAATATAGCAGGGTTAGCATGTTAAAAAAAATGTTTTATACGAATTTTTAAATCGTGTTTAACAAAATCTTACGTTTTAAACAATTATGTTTTACACTGCCATGTTTTGAACATTTTTTTTCTGAACAGTTTCCTAAATTCCTAAATTTAATGAAAAAAAAAATGAATCGATACTGTACATAATATATACGTACATATTTTAACTTCCAGAGTAGTAGATATACATATAAGAAAAAGCACTAGAAAACCAAAAATAAAAACACTGGTGTTCTGTATCCTCTAGTGGAGAGATGTTTTTGGTTTTATTAAGAGTTTTAAAAATGCTAAACTAGTTTCGACGCTTTTTCGGACACCAGTCAATTTCTTAGTTTCGAGTGAACTATTCCAAAAGCACAAGCTGACGAAGCAACGGCAGTATGTAACTGTATCACTAAACTGAAAGTTACTTCATTAAGACTGCTTCTAATTGCCATCCACCATGAAATAGATTTGACATTATGTAACAAAGGACTTCCGGGACCGTGTTGTTATTGAAATTGAAGAACTCAACGTTCCACCCACTTTCATAAGGGGCTTCATCAGAAGTAAGCAAAAGAGCACGGTAACTCATCGTGTGGACCACGTCAGAGGCGAAACTCTTCTAACGATCGAAAGGAGCAAGGCAAAATTTGTAAGCAAGTGTCGTCGCGGTTGAGTGAAGAGGGCGTTGTGCGGGGTTTATATGGAGGGAAGGGGATAAGCCTTCTTCTCAATTGAGATTATTAGAATGTTTGTATTTGAGAATCTTTCTGCAATGGTAATTTGCAGATAATAGAAGTTTTATCGAAATGGATCTTATGGTCGATATCGCGTTGGTGTTCAGAGATTGCTGATGATGAAACGAGACCCGATCTGATGGTGTTCAGACATACGAGCGTTTACTGAACGTCCTGTTTCATCAATGTAAACAGCATTTCAGGAGCAAGGGACTCTATAAAAACCTTTAGATGGGATGGTGTTTAATTTATCTTTGCGTTTTCAAGCAATGCCAGTAAACTCGCCATTTCTTTAATACATTTTTTACATTTTGATCTAACGCATTTATTCTTGTCTGATTTTAGTTTTATAAAATAATTTGAGATGGGATCCAGTCTCCTTCCAGTCATGATGTTTCTAAAATGTTGGTTTACTTAAAAATGTGATAGAAGCACCGTGCGTCCAGTCACAAATGCAAATGGCAACTGTAAGATGAATTGAAACTAATATGTTTACTGTATTTATTCATAATTTTTGTTTGAAAAAAACATGTTTTAAACAAACAAAACAGTTTAACAACCCGTTTTTTGTTTAATTTGAAAAAAAATGTTTTTGTCAACCCTCGTACCGAGGAAATAAAATATCCCGGTTAGATCAAAACTAGCAAAGCGTGTGTACTTTATGTTAAAGGCAATCGTAATTCAGAAGAGAAACTCTTTAGAAGACAACGGAAACCACTAAAGCAATTTTACCAAGAAAATTTTATGGAAAAGTCTATAAAAAAAGTGATCGCCAACCTTCCATAGTAGTTGATAGTCAGCTGAAGAAGAATCATAATAAAATACTTTTTACGGATTGTATGTCATAGAGATAGACCCGGCGAAGAAGTGAGAAGATCTACAGACAAATGTTAGTCACGGTAATGGACTAAGGTTCAACATATAAAAGGCGAAGAGGAATAGTAAAAGTATTAAAACTGTCCACCTTTATTTGAAGGCCACTGTATGTTTATCTATAAGTAGCTGTTGTGATCTTGCCGCAAGCGTGAATTCGTTTTTATTACAAACCAAACCAGTTAACGCATCTCTAAAGCAAAGGCGTCCATGGCAGAACCAATTTCCTCGTGCGAATGCGCCCAAAAAAAAGGTGGCCGAATTAGCATACAAACAGAAGAGCGGCAAATCCGAACGAGCCGCCACTTTTCTCCGATACTGGGTCAATAACACCAGTTCTTTCTCGTTTTCTAAATAGACAGCGCCGCCACCCGCAGCTTAATCCCAATTTCGCGTACCTGAGAACACAAAGGCTTTCACTTTTACCGAAGACCCGCGAAGTGTGTTTGTGGGTCGCATTCTCTCTCTCTTACTTTCTCTTTCGTGCGCTGCCCGAAAATGTGTTTATTGGGGCTATGGCAGCGGACAATTTTATTTTTATATTGCTGCACGGCCGAAAAGGAAATAGTTCGGGGGGCCTTGGCGTCGACCCCATTTCGAGGATAGTTTTACCTTGACCTGCGCATTCGTGACCCGGTTTCGGGATTACCTACATGCTCTATGGATTGTGAACTCAAGTGCATCCTGGAGGCCGACTCGCAAATTGTTGGACGCCGCCGCTTCCATGACCGGGTTATATAACCGCAATCGACCGATTTTATTGGGGACGTAATGATCCGCGGAACGGCCGTTTTGGAATCGGTGTTTCCCCTGATGCCGGCGCGGAATTTGGAGTTTTAGTAGGTTACCTGTCTGCCCTATTTTCGCTACTCTCAGGGCTGCTCAGTTGGCACCGTTTCTTTCATTTCTTCTACTGAATTTCTTGATAGCCTAGGAAATTGACTGACACCATTTATCAGCCGAGAGTAGCGTTGCCAAATTTTAATTATTTGAAAGTGAGGTATTGTTGAAGTTATTCGCTGCCAAATATGACAATTTTATGAAAACTTTTGAGAATTTTACACAAACTCGCTAAAAAGTTTGTGCTGGTTAATGAAAAAAAAATATATTGAAACCTTGCTAAAATTCCCTGGAAACTGGTAAAAAATCTGCTAACAATTGACGTACTAAAAATGTATAGTAATGTCGCTGAAAATTTGATACAGAATTTGTTAAAAACTTACTGCAAACACAGTAAAAATTTCTATCAATTCTTAGTTACAGCTGTATTATTCAAAGTATTAAAATGTGAAAAAACACGACATTGCATGTCATATTTCTTCCGTAGAAGAGTTATTGCAGCTAATTTTATTGTTTACGTTACTAATAGTTGTAAGTAAGCTTATTAGTTGTGTCAAAACATGTCGAATATAATTTTCAAATAAACCAATTCATTTCAAAGCAACATTTCCCGATTTTAATATAGCTTCTTCAGACTTAAAGACAGATTGTTTATGACAAATTAAAATTACAATGAGAAAATATTTTAATTTAATATGAGTTTTTCTCACTGTAAACTTTTGACATTTATCCTAAATTAACATCATGAATTTTTATTTTTACAGTACTACATGGGTAATAACATCAGAGATAAAAAAATATAAATATAAAATAACACACGAGTAGAACAAAAAACTTTTTAAACTTTCCATTCCTATATAACATATCCACTGCATACCTAAGAGGGAAAAAAAGGAATAAAGAAAGAAGACTCTAAAACATATAATTTACATAGTAAGATTTTCTTTTGATTAAGGTGACTTTTAATTAATATTTAAAACTTTTTTTTAGTTGTCTACAAATGCAACAAAAAAAAACAGTAAATGGTGAAATCCAATACACCTTCCTTAAACCATACTAAAACAGATTTCAATAATGTAACACCATGCCTTTTTGTAACTTGAAACTTGTAAAAACATAAAAAAAAAACAAAAAACAAAACAAAAGGTAACAAAACAGACTAATTTATTTTTTCACATATCTAACTTATATTGTTTTCTTAATTGTAGATAAGAGATTTCATGTGGCTTTTAACTGTGTTTGTCCCAAATTTTAATTTGTCATAAACAATCTGTCTTTAAGTCTGAAGAAGCTATATTAAAATAGGGAAACGTTGTTTGAAATGAATTGTTTTACTTGAAAATTATATTCGACATGTTTTTACACAACTAATAAGCTTACTTACAACTATTAGTAACGTAAATTTAAACAACAAAATTAGCTGCAGAAACTCTTCTACCCAAGAAATATTCCATGCAATGTTGTGTTTTTTCACATTTTAATACAGTAAAAATTTGCAGATAATTTTCTAAAAATTGTATTCACAAAATGTTTTACAGACTTACTGAAAATTTAATGGAAATCTGCTAAGAACTTGATGAAAACTTGCTAGCAATTTATTGAAATTTCACTGAAAGTGTGTTACAGAATTTGTTAAAAAAATATTACAAATTCACTTAAATTTTACTGAAAAATTCGTAAGAGTTTATTTGCTACATAGTACCTACTACACGTTTGTTGGTACCATTACAAAAATTTACTAAAAAATTGTTAAACATTTGCGCACTGAAAATGTATTGCTATGTCGCTGAAACTTTTCTAAAAACTTTGTTAAATATTGAGTGTCGGCGTACTTCTGCCCGGCTCATTTGCGCCCACCGCCATTTTCGGCCCATTTGCACCCCAGAAAAAAATCAACCGTAATTAAGGTCTTATTTGCTCCCCTGCTTGCAAGGCATTGTCATTAGTCACCTGGACACCCGAAGTTGGCCGACTAGTGTGGCGGTCTCCTACATGGATAGTAGTTATTACAAAAATAATAAATTTAACAATTTTTGCCTTAGCAGCCCTAACTTCTATGTGTTTCTGTTGGTTCTTTAATTTTTGGGTTTATTAGAGATTTTTTTATAACTTGAATAAGAGTTGTAACACCGCAGATTAGAGCATATAATTAGTGTCAGCTGCCTAGTTTTTGAACATAATTTTATCGGAATTAAATAATATACTAACTAAACTCACTTTTTATATTTTATATAGTTTTCATCTACCCTTAGAAAAAAAAATGAGGGAGTTACTTAGTAGCGGACAGCGCGGATAACTTTATATCTTAACAAAGTACAATATGTATAACAGACATGTTTAAAAAAATTAGCTAATCTGTACAACAATATGAATTATTAAATTAAAGTACCAACAGAAACGTATAGAAGTTAGGGCAGCTAGCGAAAAATTGTTAAATTTATTATTTTTGTAATACCTATTTTCCATGTAGAAGACCGCCACACTAGTCGGCCAACTTCGGGTGTCCAGATGACTAATGACAATGAGTTGCAAGCAGGGGCGCAAATAAGGCCTTAATTACTGTTAATATTTTTCTTGGGCGCAAATGGGCCGAAAATGGCAGTGGGCGCAAATGAACCGGGCACAAGTAGACCTATATCAAATATTGACTGCAAACTTGCTAAAAATTTGTATTATTATATATATATTTTTAAATTTTTTCAAAACTTGTTAAAAAGTTATTGAAATCTTCTAAATTTGTAAAAAATGTATTGCAAATTGGCTAGTACTTTAGTAAAACGTTTCAAAAATGCATCAGTTACAGAAAAATTCACAAATATTTACTACAATTTGGTTAAAATTTTTCCTAAAATTTGCTATAAACAAAGAGTATATAGTAAACTACATGTATTCAAATATAGGTGAAAAATACAAATTTGTTGAACATTTATTGCAAATTGAGTAGTTTTTTCAAAGTTGTCAAAAGTTTACTTCAAATTCGGTGGAAATAATCTGGACAATTTCTAAAAGCCTATCACATACCACTATAATTTTGTTGAAAAATTTTCGAAATTTACGGCCAATTTTGTTGAAAACTTTTGTACTAAAACATTTTGAAAATGCGCAAATTTACTAAAAAAGCCTATAAAATTCGTAAAAAATTTATTCCGAAGTTATCGAGTACTAGGAAGTATTCCCAGCTTTTCTGAAGCCGGCGTAGCTGTAGTTTCAACCAAGATGCAGACCGTACAAATGTAATTGTTCACTTTACGTATTTTTTGAGCCGCGATCAACCTTTTAGTAGGTTTATTTTCTTTTGAGTTAGCAATACTAATGCGGTGATTCTCGGTTATAGGCCCGTTAGAAAGCACTAGGACAACTTCGTTACTTCGCTTAGCTCAGACATGCCGCCCAATTGTGCTCAGTAGCATTTTATATGTGCCGTTTGTCATAGTTGGAAACTGTTTCGCAGAAGCCAAAGCATTAGCTCTATTTTGCAACATTTGGAAGGAAAGTTCTTTTTAAACGCGTAAGACAGTCAGGAAAAGGTAGCTAAATATTATGTTGATGATACTGTTTTATTCTTATAAGCTCCTCGAAGGCCTATCGACAGACCTGCGTTTTGTTTCTCAGGTTAGAAATTAGTTTTATGTCAGCGCCTAAAAGACTACATGCCAGATATGATACGTTTTTCGCTGATTGGTTCCTGCGTAGTGTAACTGTATTTACTTTTCAGCCAAGTTTTAATAACTTGTATTCGATATTTAACTTTCTACAATTATTTTTTGTTACCTAACGTAGCTTCTGTATATATTAACATGTAACTTCTTGGGTCGTCTTTAGCAAGCATTTGTGTGCCAATTGATTGTACCATTGAACTTCAGGTTCTATTGTATTATTATTATCATTAGTAAGACAATTAAAGGGGGCGGAGGACTAATTATTTACAAATTTACTGAAAATTAAATACCAGCTTCCTGAAGCTTTACTGCAAGCGTATGGAAAATTAAGTAGACATTTTCTGAAAATGTATGACCAACTTACTGAATATTTATTGCAAAATGCAATGTAAACTTTCCCATATTCTTAAGATTTATAGAAACTTCCAGAAAATGGTCTGGAAATTTATCGAAATTATACTGCAAAATTCATTAGAATTTGCTGTAAATTAGTCGTTTTCTGCACATTCTTTGTACTGTAAACAATACTTCTTTCTGATTATCTTTTTTTGTTCTTCAATTTTTCTTCTAGCATTCTTGCATTTTTCGTGGTGTGCTTAAGATATTACCTACAACAGTGTCACTTGTGCTTCTATTTTTGCGACTAGTGTTTATCAATCTAATGGTATTCAATCATGAATTTATTATTTCCAGCAGTTCGTTTTTGGCTTATTCTTTACACTATTCACTAATCTCCGCTATTGGATTATTGTGTTCTATCGCTTTTTACATTGCTGTATCGCAACTATTTTTTTGTAACATTAGTTTATACGACATTTTAGTTTGTTTCAGTCCGAAAATGTTACTTTAAATTTCCCCCCGCTGTTACTGTAAATTCGGGAACTTTCTGGTCGCCTAAATAGTTTTTCGTGGCTCGAATTCCTGATTGGCATTCTTTTCTTTCGAAAACTCGAAAACTTGAGTACTCAGATTCAGGATGTGATTTTTCCGGCGTCCATGTCATTTTAGAACATTGTAAGGATTCTTAATTTTACATTCGAAGCTATACGACGAATTTGTTCGGGTTTTGTTGTGGTGACGCTTTAAGAGTGGCTTTTCTTCCTAAAACATCGTCGACAATATGGGGTAGATTCGGTCTTATTGATTTGTTGAATTACTGCATCCATCTGGTTATCTCTGTTAAATCTGCTGCGCGCCCGCAATCAAAGGTAGGCTTTGGTGATTTCTGTCTTCACATGTTCTGTTGAATTATTTTCAGGCCTTTTTCCTTTTCCATATTCTCTTCTCCTCTCATTGTCCGTTGCTTTTGATTTTGTGTTCCTGCTCCGATGTTTTTACAAGGGCTTCGCCGTACTACTTGTCGAAAATTCATGGATGTGTAAAGTTGTTCTGCCATTTTGTTGTATTACAGATTTGGAAAATCTGGAATGCCATTTCAACAGAGGATTTACCGTGTGCTTTTTATAATTCTACACTGCACTTTTTTATTACCTATTAAATGGGTAATTTTACTTGCATAAGCGCGGCATCAGGCGATTATGCGAAGAACTCGTTTTTTGCGTGTGTCGCGATACGGTGAGTTCATTTCAATTAAAGTGTGTACACTTCGCTTAATCGATTACGTGCGCTGCTTTTATTTAATCGCACCCTTTTGGTGTATTGTGCATCAAGGTCGTTGTCGTGAATAAATGTATTGTTAACGTTGTTTTGTTGGACATTTATTATCTCCTTGAAGCGTATCTTACGTCGCATCTCGACTAGTACGTATGATTCAGCGAAGTGTGCCACGGTAAGTTGTTGAACTGGCCACCCTAAACTATTGGTTTTCTACTGCTTATGACAATTAGATAAATTTATTTCCCATTTTTTGCTCTTACTACTCCTCTCAGACAGTCTGTTACGAGCTAGTCGTTTTAAATATTAACAAGTCACGACGTTTTATCTAAAATTATTGTAACGAGTTCTTAGCTTCTGCTATAGTGTAATTTGAGTTTCATCATTACATGGTTTACATCTACATTTAAAAAGCTCCTAAAATATTACTTCGAACGTTTTACTTTAACATGTAATACTTTCTCTTTCCATCCCTAATTTTGCTCTATTATCATTCCTCCAGCTATTTATTTGTTTCATATTGAACTCCATAAAATGAACAAAATTCAGAATTCTTTCCAGGTTTCTTTTTCGCCTTGTAGCTCCTTGATAAATGGTATTGGCATAAAAAAACTGTTTTAACAGCATTTGAATACATGCGAATTCTTCTGTTAAAAAGTTCACTTTGTTAAAGTATAATTTACTAAAAATTAGTTGTGCATTAGTTGCTCCGAATAACATTTTTAATTTTATTTTATTCGAAATATTTAACGCCTGAATGTCATAATACTTTCAGTAGTTGCCACATCGCTGACTTTGAACCTAAAAGCTAATGATGCTTGGTTATGATCTGTCACGCTATTCTTTTTTCAGACTTTTTGTAGAACTCATTGGTTCTAGAATGTTTGTACCTTATGCCAAAAATATTGGTTGAGACAAATATTTCTAGTTCCATATAGTCCATCTCCTAAATATAAAAAATGCTTTCACTAATTAAGAGAAGCACAGTCACAACGAGATAAAAGAAACAACGTGTAGGAAACAAAGGAATCTGGTTCTTCTACTCCAGCAACAACAATAAAAACGTTATCTCCATATCTGCAACACAATTAAAGCGAAAGAAAGTGGCAAAGCTGCGCGAAAAATGCAATCAAATGCACATTAAAGTCCTCGGATATAAAAAGTATGCTAATTAGATCTAATTAGCACATGTAATAAAACCTTTAAATATAAGCAAACGTGTTTTCGTTTGGGTTGTTTCTTTAATCGAAATGAATTTGGTGTTGTCATGAATAATTTTAGTATTTTTACGAAAATGCAATAAATTTGGCCGATAAGCCCTATCGTCAATGCAGCTTAGAAGTCGCTTGTTTACAGTCGCGAATGCAATAAATTGCGGTGGGAAATGCTCCATTTCCGTTTTAAATCCAGCAAGGCGTCAACAGAGCTACTTGAGTGAGGGTTCGGAAAGGGGATTAATGTGAGCTAAAAGTTTGTTGATACTTTCCCTGCTTTAGCACCACAGGCTCATTGATAAAAAACTCAAGCATATTAGATTTCGGCTTCTACACTGCATGTCTTAACGAATATTGATAAAAATTCAGAAAGAAAACTACAGGATATACATTTGACATATTTACCCCACTGACAGCTCGTCATGGATAGGAACTATTGTGTTTGCGTGGAGTATTTTCCAAGATACAGGAAGGTTCCAGTAAATGTTCAGTTATTTAAGATTTTTTTAAATCCAGCATTTTTTTAGTCAACAAGTTTATAACAAAATTTTCGTTTTCAATGAACTTGCAGTCAGTTTTCAGAAAATGTTCAGTAAATTTTCCGAATTTGTAGGAAGCTTCTAACGATGGCCAAGTTTTGGCAAGATAGCAAGATTTTATAAAATTCAGAGTACACGTTTAGAATTTGTAGCAATTTTATAGCATTTTAAAACAAAGCAATACATTTTTTGCGAAGTTGTAATAATTTTCCGGCAAGTTTGTAGCAAAATTATAAGTAAATTTGAATCTTTGGCGAATTTGCATCCAATTTTTAGCAAGTTTCCACTAAACTGTCGGCAAGATCACAGCGCATTTATGAGAATATTCACGGTACGTTTTTATCAACTTTGAGAGTTTCCACAAATTTTTTGCAGTTTTCTGAAAGATTTTTGGCCAATTTTCAGTACATATTCACCTAAATTTGTGATAATCTTTTTAAGGTGTCATTGAGTTTGTAGCGATTTATTAAAAAAAAATTATAATAATTTTTTAGCGAGTTTGCAGTCAATTGTCAGTATGTAAGCGTTCAGCAAACTTTCAGCAAGTTCTCAACACATTCGTGAGACAATGCACAGTAAATTTTTATCGAATTTTGTACAAACACATTTTTAGCATTTTTTAAATGAAGTTTTCATTAAGCTTTAAGTAAATATTTATTAAATTTAAATTCCTAGTGAATTCTTTAAAAATATTATTGAGTTTGCAGCAATTTATTAAAGCAAATTACAATAATTCTTCAACTAGTGTCAGCAAAATTTTAGTAATTTTTTCAGTGAGTGTGCAACCAATTTGCAAGAATTTTTGAATTTTTTCAGTAACATTTCAGGAAAATATGCTGTAAATTATTGTTAAAACAAAAGGTAAGTAATTTTTTAATTCTCGATGAGTTTACTAATAATTTACAGCTGTAAACTTTTATGAAACTTCCTGAAAATTTGTAATAAATTTTATCAAAGTTTAAAGCAACGGTCGGCTAATTTCAAGTAGTTTTTAGAAAAACTAGTATACATTTTGAGAAAGTTTTCAGCAAAATGTAAACCACACACACTGTATTATAAGCGAGTTTTCTGTAAATTTTCGGAAATTCACAGAAAATTGTTCGCCAGCTTACAAAAAACATTCAGATAATTTTAGAAAATTTTCTTTAAATTTCCAATAAACTTGCAGCACAGTTATCAGAAAGTTGATAATAGAGTTTTACTAAATTTTCGCATTCAACGAGTTTGCAAATAATTTAAAAAAAAATCAGTACATTTTTCGAATTTGTAGCAAATTGTTAGCAGGCTTGCAACAAATCTCCAGAGAATTTGTAACAAACTTTTGTAAGATTTTAGGGCTGCAGCAATATTTCACTGAATTCACAATAAACGTTTGGAAAATTTCAGTACATTTATATGTTGTAAATTTGCAGCAAAATTTTAAGTAAATTTGAATCGTGGGCGAGTTTGAAACCAATTTTCAATAAAAGTTTCCAGCAAAGTTTTAGAAAGTACTCAGCACAGTTATGAGAAAATATATTATAAATTTTTATCAAATTTGTAGGGAGTTTGTAACAAGTTTTTAGCAAATTTCTTAAAGAAGATTTCAACCAATTTTCAGCTTTCAATAGATATTTACACAAATTCATAGTAACTTAAAAAAAAGTTAATTGTGTTTGCAGCAATTTTTTAAGGCAGATTACAATCATTTCTCAACAAGTTTGCAGCTATGAAACCTTCAACGACTGTGTAGCCAATTTTCAATATATATTTATTCAAAAAAGAATACACTGACTGACATTCAGTTTTCCAACATAACACAGTAATAAAATTTCAACAGTACAGATGGAATAGACTTTCTGAATGTACAGCAATTCTTTAGCAATTTATTGAAAGTTTTCAGCCACTTTTTAGTAAGTGTCCACCCAAATTATTAGTAAATTTTCAAAAATTTTATTACATTTTGCAGTAGGTTAAATTAAGATAAATTTACAATGAATGATTAAAGCAATGTTTAGCAAGTTTAAAGTAATTTTAGCAAAACTAGAATACATTTTCAGGAAGTTTTCAGTAAAATGCAAGCACGTGGAAAGGGTAGTGTGAACCGTATTGCAACCACTTTTTAAAGTTTGTAGTACGTTCAATACAAATTGTTAGCAAGGTTATAACTTGCTTTTGAAAAATGTTTAGTAAATTTTCCGAAAATTGTTGGTAGGTTTGCAACAAACATTTAGAGATTGTATCAAAAGCTCCAGTAGATTTTCAGAAAACTTAGGAAATTTCCAGCTAATTTTTAGCAAGTTTTAGTAAACTTAAAAAGTTTTCAGTTAGTATTCAACACGTTTCAGTAAATTGGGGAAGTCTGTAGAAAATCTTTGGCAACTTTCGGTAAAGTTAGGAAATTTGAAGCTAATTTTCAGCAAGTTTCAGTGAACTTACAAGATCTACAGTTACTCAGCAAGTTTTAGTCAACTTAGACAGCTTTCAGTTAATAATAAAAACGTTTCTGTAAACGTGGGTAGTTTTCAAATACTTTTATAGCTATTTTCACTAAAGTCAGGAATTTTTCAGTTAAGAATCGGTAAGTTTCCGTAAACTTAGGAAGTTTTGTAGTTTCTTTTCAGTAAGTTCCAGTAAACTTGAAAAGTTTGCACTTAATTTTCAGCAAGTTTCAGTAAACTTAGAAAGCTTTCAGTTAATAATCAACACGTTTCTGTAAATTTGGGTGGTTTTTAAATAATGTTTAGTTATTTTCAGTAAAGTCAGGAATTTCTCAGTTAACATTCGGTAAGTTTCCGTAAACTTAAAAAGCTTGTAAAAAATTTTCAGCAAGTTTCAGAATGAATTTAAAAAACTTTGTAGTTTAAAGCACTCTTGCAGCAATTTGTTTAGCACAAATACAATAATTTCGGTCAGTTTACTGTAAATTTTAATTGAGTTTTCAGTGGTAGTAAATTTCTAGTAACCTTTTAGCACATTTTTAATAAACTTGTTGTACATAAGTTTGCACTACATTTCCGATAAACTGTTGATAGATGATGGACATGTTTGCCGAAAATGCTCAGTAAATTTGCAACACACTTTCATAAAGGTTGTAATAGTTTGCAGCAATTTTTCAGAAACTAAGTAACATGTAGCAAGCAACTTCAACATTATCTAGTTTTGACATAATTAAAATAATTAAAACAACGCTAGCTTGCCCACGAATAGCTTCAGTTTTACTTATTATGCCAATATGGCTTCTTAGATTTTGTTGGAAAAGAGTTCAGTGATACAGAACTTTCTTATTTCAGCTAACTGTGAAATTTCTCAATTGTCGTAATTCTCTTTATTTCCGTGGTTTCTTTATCTATTTATCAGACCTTTAGATAGCTTTCACTACTTTTGCCTTGCTAGTCGACATACTTTATTTAAAGCAAGAGCCAAGCAGTCTGGACCAGTTCAACGACCTAACAGCAAACAACATTCATTAAAATGCAACAGAAAAGTTCGATTTAATATTTCATTTTTAAACTTTTATTGTTTTAGTATTCAAATCTATAATGCAACTAAATCTTAAAAGAGCAATCTGATACAATGATTTCGTTGTGCTGTATTTGTTCTTTTACTCGATCGTTTTGTTTCTAATTTTTTACACCAACCTACTTATCTGAAACTTGATGTTTTTAAGTTTGATTTTTTCTGTACTAGTTTCAGAAAATGGATTTTTTTAATTTTACAGTTTCAAGTGAGTTATTTCGTATACTTTTGAACTACTTAACTACCCTATAATAAATCACTATGTCTAGGTGCACTCCAGAGTGCACGCAATTTTTAATATTGGGCGCACTTTAAACGGGGAAATTCTAGGATCAGACCTCAAATTACCCACAAATTTATATCAGAAAAGATAATTTAGAGCCGTAGAAGCTTTGTAGGTTAAAATTGTGAACGTGAATTTCCCCTGCCGGCACCGATGCATTACAAAACAGCTTAAGCCCGTCGAGATTGTTAGGTTAATTCGCAGTTAATTGTTGTAATGCTCTGTACCGATAATGGATTAAAATAAAATATGCATTGACATCATATCAATGAAAACCACTGTTGGGAGTGCACCTAATGCTAAAAATTGCGTGCACTGTCGAGTGCACCTAGACATAGCGATAATAAATTAAAGCATTATGAATTGACTAACAATTTGTTCATTCATAAATTTTGCCAGATAGTAACTCACATGACGAAATCAATGACATGACGATTATTTTTAGCCAAAGCGTGTAATAACTCTGATTCATGGGTTTTCAAATCCCATTTATTGCAGCTAATCAGTTGAATCTCAAAAATTTTCGAAAACCCAGACATTTGCTGAATATTAACTTGCCTAAACTTAAACTAACTCTGACGCAATCGCCCTTGTTTAAATTAGTACATAGAAAAACAATGACTGTTTTTCTGTGCTTGAGTGTTTACGTTCTAATGTGTACCAGTACCAGTGTAAAAACATATTAATCATCTGTTATTCCGAGATGCTAATCGGGTCGTTTTTGCACCAGCCTGACCGAACTATCGCAAAAGTAATCGGATTCTATCTTCGAAAGACTTCTACGAAAGTGAACGCGACAAGTGACTTTCTCTTCTTCAGATTTAAGCAATTTAAACAGTTGATTGCTTCCTAGTAAGTAGCAAGAGTTCTGTCATGTTGACCAATCAAAAAATGTGGACTGATTTATGGTTCAATCTAGAAGATGCTAGGAAGTCTGTTATTTACATAGACCAATTCGTGTATGATACTGTTAGCGTTTAACGTTTCCACTTAACTACTGTTTGTATTAGAATTGTTGCGTACATAAGCTAGGATTTATTCATTATATTACCTTTGTATTATATTGAATGACCCTCGTATCATCGATGTTGCACACGCGGTCTTTATCAAGGTGCTTGCTATTCAAATTTTAGTTTATTGTCTTTGTTACTGTTTAAGTAATTTTCCAGTGTTTGTTTTGCACAACCTTGCTCTCACTTTCTTTAATTTTGAAAAAGCAGCTATTAAAAGGTGATTCGCCCCGTGAGCATTTCTAAATGTTACACTTTCGGAGCTTAATTGTAGGCTATCAGGGAACTTTCTTCGCAGAATAATTTATCACAGTGAGAGTGTAATCAGTCGTTGCAGAGGAAGCAGCGATGACTTTCAGCGACTCCCACACAATGCCAAGACGTTGCTTTCTGCTTCGTGGTCGGATAAAGGTTAGATCAGTGTTTCAACAGCGAAAAACCTTAAAGGCTTATTGCTAGTAAAATCCGCGAAGCTATCGCTTTCCATTTGCCGTTACTAGCGAACAAAGAGCAACATAAAAATTAGCCTGGGTGAGTTGTAGGCATGTTCAAGGTACAGCAAATAAGGAATTTTATCATGGTCAAAGTCTTTATTAACTGCTTATGTTTTAAAGCATGCATTACAGGAACTGCAGCTTTGTTGCAAGCAGTTGGCTTGTGGGATATTTTTAAGTAATGGTAAATAATAAGCCCCTGCTCGAGGATCAGTAGCAATTATATTTTCCAAATTTTCAAAATGACGATGTGCTCAAAGCTATAACTGCTAGTAAGGTATATATTCGAAAGTCAGTTTTCAAGATTTCCTCCTAGAAAATGGCCTTGCAGGCATGTAAAACTGCGACTTCCTTGTTTGCCGTCCCTGAACTGCGCGTGCTTTGAAATTTGCAGTATTATCGCGATAATAAATATATCAGAGCTCCACTAAACACTCGCAAAGATCGGCGTTCGTAGGGGCTAAAACTTAAAAATAAGTTGTAACCCTGCAGAAGCGAACATAAAGGACATTGAGACAACGAGAAAACTCTAGTGTATTTACAGGAACTTTCATAATGACTGTGATAAAATTGATTAGATTTAAAAGGAAAGAACTCGAACGTCACAAGAAAACGTTTTCACAAATTTTGAGGTTTCAATATTTGTAGTTACGCCACTGAAGTAATGTAGGTTCGAGCTGCGAAAACGACAGGACCTATTTGTAGGGCAGGAAGATTAACGATTTTGCGAAACAAAGAAACTAGGATGACCCCGTGACTGCGAAACGTCCGCCCACGCGTCCATGACCAGGGCCAACTTTCGGAGAAAACCTTACATTGAGAACGTAGCTTTGAAAATGTCATTAGACTTTCTATTTTTCGTCGGTAGGTTCTTTGTGCTTTATTCCGTAATTAACGTTTTTATAAACTTTTCAGGCTGCAGTGATGCTGTGTTGGCCCATATCCGACCAGATATAGTAATCAATCCCTAATAGAGTACATTACTACATTTTACAGGGTTTCTCTCAGTCTATCATACTTGGTTTTGCACATTACAACTGACAAAAAATTTGCAGGTAATTTATTTCACCTATCTATAACTGTATTTACTATAAATCACTGTATCTGAGCTATTTTTAGTATTTTTCAAATTATAATGCAGATGTGCACGTTGTGATCGTTGGTAGGTAAATGAATCAAAGCTATATTATAATATCCTCGGATTCTTCTTGCAAATATCTAGGACTGTACATTTGGTTGCCCTTGAGGGAACTCCAAACCCCTACAGGACGCGTTCCCAGGTTGCAGATCGGGCAATACCTCCCAAATACGGGTGGTAGGAGGGGATATGGCTCACAACGGGCGGCTGCAAACAGCGGCTGCATCCGAAGGGGCGGCTGAGAATAAAGATCCTCCGTACAAGGGGGTTGGGGCGTAAATAACCCGAAAATAGCAAAGAAATCCTTCCGCAAGAGAGATACGGAAGGGGGAGGGCAGTTCTACTTTGAATCTTTAAAAATGAGATTTAAATCTTAACCAGAAACAAAAGAAATCAAAAGGGAAGGGAAGGAAATTGACATTTGGGAAGTGTGCCACACACCGATGGAGAACAGATGTTACAGACGAGTTCAAAAAGATTAATATTGATATCCTGGTCACCAATGAAACCAAGGAAAAGGAAATTGGTATAAAAATAATAGAAGGCGTCATACATTGTTGGAATGGGGGTAAATAAAGAACACCGAGCAAAATCAGAGATAGGTATTATACTAGAAAATTGATTTACAAAGCGAATTATTGTTGCAAGGGAATCCACAATTCTAAGAGTATATGGACCCAATGACAGCACCACAGCAGTCGAGAAGAAACAGTTTAGAGAAGCAATTGGAAAAGAAAATCAATAAAATCTCAAGAGATCATACAAGCAGGAGACTTAAATGGAAGGACGGGAAGAGAGGGAATTGCAGAGAAAGAGAACTGAATGGCACCGGAGAAAGAATTATGGAAATGTACCGACTACATCATCTTCGAATTACAAACGGCTTCTCCCGGTATAAACAAATTCACAAATACAAGTGGGTACAAGAAACCATAAACGTTCTATCTATGATAGACTATATTATTGTAAAAACAAAAATCAGCATTAAATTAACAGGCATTAAAATAAAAAGGGAGTTAAATATGGCAGGTACTAGTAGCAAAAATAGAGTTCCCATGGTATGGGACCACACTACAAAAAATACATCTAGTGACACTAATAAAAGAACAGAAAAACACTGAAGATTGAAAATATATCTTCTACAAGGGGGGGGGGGGCGAAAAGGGCCGAAATGTAATGAAAAGGACTGGTACTAAGCCCGATCCCTGTGGTACACCACTTTCATCCTGTCGTAGATCAGATAGTGTTTAGCCAATTTGGACTTCCCTCTCCAAGAAAATCTCTTATCCAGTTTAGTAAATTACCTCTGATTCCAAGATGGAATAACTTGTGGATTAATCTTCTAGTGGTAACTATATCAAAAGCTTTTGAAAAGTTTGTATAGTTCTATGGTATTGTCCGTTCAACTGATCATTTTATGTTTAGATAATTAAATAAATAACAGGATTGGTTTGATTGTTAAAATCTTGACACTTAAAAAAATAAAAGTTGTCTAATAAAATGATGCATCATATGTTAATATAAAATAAAAAATAAATGGATTTAGGTGGACATGATTGACTATAACTTGGGAGCAGGTTCTCGTTTGAAATACTAATAACTTGAAATGGATGTTAATAATTCATTTCAGTTCAATACAATACAATGTGACATTTAATATGAATGGTTGTGCTAACGTAAGGTAATTAATCTGAAGTCTATTGTGAAATTACTTTAAATGTAATGCTAAATAATGATAATACATGCTAAAATTAATACTAAATTACAAGTTGTTTAAAAAAGGGGAAATATTGGTCACATAAAGCATGTTGATAATTACACGAATAACATAAAGAATGCGTAATTGTAAATAAGAAATAAGGCAGAAGGTACCTGAAGGCAATATTAAAAGTGGGAAC
>CALNHX010005217.1:0-111313 GCA_940337035.1 Agriotes lineatus
CAAGACTTTCTCCCACTCCTTTCTGGCGGGTTCTTCTGAATTCGGAGCCGACATTATTCCAGGGTGTTAAAAAAGTACGTTCGGATAGTTTATCCACTTATATATCTCATCAATACAAACAAAAAAGACCTAGTAAACATGGGTCCAGAAAAGCTTCGTTAAAGTTAAAAAAATCAGTTTTTTAGTGTTATCTAAAAACGCTTTAGGCGATTTTAATAAAATTTTTACAGCTTGCTTATAACTTCATGGGGTATCGTTTGGAGCTATTACGGTTAATCCAGTAATTCCAGGAGCTTGCCCACTGGGCATGTCAATTAGGTTTTTCACAAAAAAGCCGCCCAGCAGGTTTTTTTGTAACTTTTATACTTTTTTAATAAAACAGCTAAAACTTCAACTTTTTTATTCCTGAGTTTTTTAGTATCTCGCTTTATTTTCACCAAAAAAATTAAGTCCATATTTTTGCGCTTCTCTGAACCTATTAAGACAAAAATTAAAATGCTTCTATATCTCAAAAAACCTCTTAGCCCATAGTCAAACTTTGAAGGCTTATTGGCGCAATTTAGGATCTTGTTTTGGCGTCCTTAGATTTAAAATATTTATTGCAGGGACGGCCGGGATTTTTTTTTAACTTTAACACCCTGTGTCTCTAAAACGAAGCTTTCCCAGACCCATGTTTATTAGGACTTCTTTGTTTGTATTGATGAGATCTATACGTGGGTAAAATTATTGATACGCGATGTTTACCATTTTTTAAAGTGGTAAAGAATAGGATATTTATTTACGTTACTATTGACGACGTGAAAAACGCTTTTTTGAAACGCCTTTGAGAAAACGTTTTTCACGCTTTTTTAT
Organism: Agriotes lineatus; assembly: GCA_940337035.1. Taxonomy (NCBI): domain Eukaryota; kingdom Metazoa; phylum Arthropoda; class Insecta; order Coleoptera; family Elateridae; genus Agriotes; species Agriotes lineatus. Next base: position 853 of record CALNHX010005217.1, read on the forward strand.
TTTATTTATTTTAGAAATAAAAATACACTAACGTTTTTGTTATTTTGACTGTTGTCGAAAAACTATTGCTGGCGCCTCGTCAAAAAAGTGGCATTCTCAGGTATAAAAACACTCACTTCGCGCATTGAATACAAAAATAGCTATTTTTACAAAATGCCCACATAAGTTCAATGGGGATGTAAATACAATGGTATGGAGGAAGTCTTAGAACATTGATGTTGTTTTGCTTTCGAAACTCTTAAATTATATGTATTTTTTCGAAATTATTGAGGTTGATTTTATTATTATTATTATTTTGGTACTTAGCCAACAGCCGTTAGGCCAATTATAGGCGTCGTTGTATATTTTATGGGGACTTTCAATCCCACTAACGACTGTCAAGATGTTATTATGACATCCGGGACCAACTATTTCCGTGTCAGCCGTACCACGAGGCGCCGAGAGAAGTAGCCATGGAACTCCCATCCAAGTTCTGACCAGAAAGAGCGTTGCTTAATTTTACTGATCAAACGTGGACGCTTGTTCAAGCTACACCACCCGGGATCTCATTTAACTAGTTTCCAAAGTGGTTTTTATCGTTTTCATCAAAATTAATATTGTTTTTATGCAGTCAGGGCTGGAGAGTTTTTTTTAAATTTAAATTAGTAGTTCGTCATCATCTTTCATCCACAGTCGTATCATGCATCTGTTCTGGAATATCCTTTAGCTAGGTAAAAAAAGTCGCTTCTTCCTCGCCACCAGCATATTTCAAATATTTTTTAAGGCTCTGAATTTGCGTACCAACAGAAATTTTGAATCAATCATGTATTTTTTGAATATTTTTTTTATATGCGGAGCCCATAGATTGGAATAGTTTGTAGTTTTTTGTAGCCCCCTGTGTATTCCAAATTCAATTTCGCATAGTCTAATACATTGTGAAGAGTAAAATTGCCATTTCTTTTGTGGTATTCGCAAATGTATTGATAACTTTTAAATTTCCCTCCATGCAAAGTGCAATTTTGAACATTTAAAATTACAAACTAATGTTCTGCCAACATAAATATAAATCTAGCGTCTCGCCTAGTTCTAAAACAACTGTAGATGAATCAGTTCCTAACTACGTTTAGCATGCATTTTATACACATGACGTTTTCATATCTCCTATAAAGGGTTGTATTATCCAGTGTGGATTTAAATAAAGTAGCATAAATGATACGGGTGACTCATTGAGTCGAAATAAGGAGATTAAAGCAAACATATCTTAGTACAAAGTCGCACCCATGATGACTTACAGCCACTTAAATGTCAAAACTAAAAAACATATTTAGATTAATTAATCAAGAATGCGACATAATAATAATTTGTGGCACACGTGACTATCTATTGTTCTAGTCTATTCTATTCTATTCAGTAATACACTCTCTTAATGGTTGGGATGCACAGGCAGCGTTGTTGCAGCTAATCACTACTATATTTTTTTGCCGTGTGTTTCCCCATGAATCATTAAAATTCTTACAATTTTTTATAGACCAATGTCACCTACAGATTCTTTGTCCGTTTTATTTTTTTATTGGAGTTTTCGTTTTTAAAATAAATGGAAATTTGCTTGTCCCCATAGATAAAAAATACTCGAAAAATCATATTTTTTCGCCTTGGCCTTTAAGGGGCTGGACTCATTTATGCTACTTCATTTGAATACACCCTGTATAGCATATTATTCACAATAAATATGATTATGAAAACTAAAACCATATATTTGACTAATAATACAGAATTGTCAATATTCGAAGTAAATTTCGACTTAGACCGCGTCGTCTTTATAGATAAGGACCCAGCATTTGTTGGTTGCTCAGAGCAACTTTGACTCTGATGATGCAAGCTGCGATGTCTTGCGAAACGTTAGTCTGTATGGGTGCACAAACAGTAAAAAGGCAAAATATGCCTATTTATCCTTATTCACAAGGTACTCATAACACGGACCAAATCATAGCTGGCTTGTAACAGTTTACGAGCCACCAAAGAATATAACCGTTACACAAACCCTTGCTTGAGTTCACAAGGTGTTAGGCACATTAAGCCAACAAATGCTGGGTGTCTATCTACAAAGACAACGCGGTCTAAGCCGAAATTTAATTCTAATATTGACAATTCGAGTAACCGCAAAAGCCTCAAACATTATACTAAAGTAATTCTTAAACTAATTAGCAAACCATTTCAGCTACATTACCGACAACAACCGGGCCACGAATTCGAAACGATGATGGATCTGGAGCTGTTAGTTTGGGGATGACCTGCGTCACAGACCTGCAGTGTCGAGCTGCCGATCCATCTTCGAAATGTATCGAAGGGGTTTGCGACTGTATAATTACTTCCAATGCAACCTCGGGTTGTTCGGCAAGAAACAGAGGATGTATCCCTGGAACATTTCAGGTTAGAAAAATACTGCACTTTATTATTAGATTATTTAATATTTTAGCACTGCCAGAAGTTTTTTCGATTGCCACTCCTTAATATCTGTTTGAAAAGTTCGAAAAAATTAAACTTAATTTCCATTGAGAGTCTGGTTAGTTGCTGTTTAAATGCGCTACCAAATTTCTAGGGTACTGTAAATGATCTTATATCTTCCACCGTCGTCGATATCATCTTTACAGAAGTGTCAGATTCATCAACCATCTGGTTCATTACACCATGTTATAACTGCTTCAACAGCTTGTGTCCATTTTTGGCAATTGGGCTTATTGTGCGTTTTGTTTGATGAAGTGTATTTCCAGTATTTTTATCAACATTTTTATTCATAACGAAATTATCTCTCATAAAGCTCGTATCACATGCACCAAGCTGCTGGCAGCTACCAAGGGCGCTTCGAAATGTGCTTCAAACTTATATGGAAATTACGGAATAAAATGCTGTCTCTGCAGGATCGGCGATGGAGCAGTTTCAATGTGACGCTTAGGCTACCAATATTGCAGCTCAGACCGCTGGGGGCTCGCGGGCTTATCGTGTCATATTTACAAATATTGCGCCTTAGCAAATGTGCCAGTGGGCCGTGTTTGAACATACTATTGGTTGCAGTTGAAGCGTGTTTCTTTATCTTTGGTAATTTCGGTTTTTACAAGACATGTTTATGTGGACATTTACAAGAAAAACGAATTAATTAGTGGATGTAATTAATTATATGCGGTTTTGTTTTCCATTCTTCAATAAATTATTATCGTGTTTTGTTTTTTAATACTTATGCACATTTTGTGTTTTGTTTATGTACTTTTTGTTCTGTGCATATGACGTTTCCTTTTAGGTTAGTAAAATTAAGGAGCATGGCTATATTTGGATTAAAACATTGACGGAATTTAGATGAGTCATTAATTATTATATTTTGTTTAGTTACCATTAAATCCCGATATCTACATTCACCTCAAAATATATAGAAATTGCTTTCACCCAACCTTCATCTCTTCGCCCGCTAGAGCGAAACATGGTTCAAGTCACCAATTATTCTTCTTCTTCTTCTTGGTCGTAATTTAGGTCTTAAAGCAGCACTTTATTCTTGAGATGTGGATTGCCAGCTTTCTTTCCACCGCTTTAATGGTCGTCTAGGTAGTCTTCTTCCTCCGACTTTTCCATTTCTTGCTATTCTTGCTATTCTGTTGTTGTCCATTCGGCTTACGTGTTCGTTCCAATTTCGCCTGCGTTGTCTAGCTAGTCCATCTCACAATGTCTTGAACTTTACATGTTTCTCTGATGGTTTCGTTTCTGATTCTGTCTCGCAGGGTTTTCCCTGTTATTGTTCATAATACCCTCATTTCAGTTTTTCGTAGTAGATGTTTTGTTTTACTGGTATCTGCTCTTGACTCTGCTGCGTAGGTCATGATGGATCTTATGCATGATTATTCGAAACGACGATTTGCAGAGTAACACGATGCACGGAAGGTACCAAGGACTGGCTTATTAATTACAACCGTATTTCTTTCAGTGTCGAACCACGGGCACGTGTATCAGCTGGTTCTTCGTCTGCGACGGCCGCAAGGACTGCAGCGACGGCTCAGACGAGCAATGCACCTCCGCCAAGTGTCCCTCTGAGGCCTTCAGGTGCAAGGCATCCGGCAAGTGCATATCCCGCGCCAGCCGTTGCGACGGCGTCAAGGACTGTCCTTCCGGCGAGGACGAGGTGGACTGCCAGGTCGCAGGACGCCGTGGCTGTCCCCCGGACACGTTCCGATGTAAGGACGGGAAGTGCGTCCCGGAGTACGAGTTTTGCAACGCCATCATCGCCTGCAGCGACGCCAGCGACGAGCCTCCGCACGTGTGCAAAGGGCGCGCTCGGAGGCGCCTCTCTGAGTACTGCCCTTTGCGATGCGGAAACGGAAGGTGCAGGTCGAGCGCCATTGCCTGCTCGGGCCGCGATGGATGCGGGGATGGGACCGACGAGCAGCACTGCTCAGTTTGCAGTAAGATTTTTTAAAAATATTTTCTAATTATTTTCATTACTGTTCGGTATTTCGCCACGATTGCTTAGATCACTGCTCTCTCTGGGATCACGAGTTTGGAGTTTTGCGGGGTGCGATCAGGGGCGAATTTATTTGGCACCCTAGACAGAAGAGATTCAAGAGAAATGAGCACCAACAAACCTATGTTAATAATGATAACAATAATAACAACAACTCAAAATGTGGTTGTACTACAAACGTGCCAAATTGTTCTGCTTTCTGTTCTTCCATTTTTTCGCTAAGATATTTTCAACACATCGTGTTAATTTCACGCGCTGTAAGCGTAGTCCCAGATGGGCCGGAAACGGCGCCGGTTTGCAGTTTTTTACAATGTAGAAATTTTAAATAACACGCACAGATACCTGATGAGCATAACTGAAGCAGATATCAGGATTGCACATAAAACGTCACAACCACAATTAGGTAATGATCAAATTGCAATGATGAAACCTTTCGCTGTTGCTCCCACCAAGAATTCTTACACCTCCCAGGAAAGTAACATAGCTTTAGGCACAACCAGCTGCATACGATGTTACTGGGCCAAGGTAACGTTAACATAACTCACTCGCCGGCACATAAAGAGCGCTCAGGCGATCACACAGGAAGCATTAAATAGGGAAAACCGACCATATCCTTTTGATTCGATACAAACGGCCCATGGTGAGCTAAGGAATACTGAATTCCAGCCAATCTCGCCGCAATTATCCACTAAATGGCATAGAAAACAAGCCTTGTAAAACGTCGCTACACAGACGAAACCGAAACATGAAGCGATAAGACCAAAACCTCCAAGAACGGACGAACCGCAGCGATCTTGAGTGCAGGTCCCGGGTGGTGTAGCTTGAACAAGCGTTCACGTTCGATCAGTCGAGTTAAACAATGCTCTCTCTGGTCAGAACTTGGATGGGAATTCCACGGCTGCTTCTCTCGGCGCCTCATGGTACGGCTGCCACGGAAATAGTTGGTCCCGGATGTCATAATAACATAATGACAGTCGTTAGTGGGGTTGGAAGTCCCCATAAAATGTACAGCGACGCCTATAATTGGCCTAACGGCTGTTGGCTGAGTACCAAAATAAATAAAATAAATAAATTACAGCATAAATCGGAAAGGAAGACTCAGGCGACGCGCAACTATCAAAGATTATGACCAAACAAAATTCTTCATTCGAGCTGATAACCCGACGCTCGAAATATGAATATTACTGCTAACGGTGATTTTACACCGCAACAATGTGGGTTTTTAAACATTCTTTTCAGTTCATGGTTTATTCTTAATCTTCTTTATATATAATTTTTTCTCACCTTATTACGTAAAGTGCCAATTCTGTTACACAATATTGAGTAAAGCGTAACATTAACGAAAATGTCCAAGACTAATGTCATAACCTTCATTATTCCAAACAACTAGCTCAAACCGCAAGCCGGCGAGAGGTCATGAGCATAAACAATGGTGAATCAATCAATATGGACACCAGGTTCAATAACTTACAAAATCAGACCCCTTAGATCTACGCGGAACAAGTAAACTACGACGCAGAAGGTTGAAAGAGACAATGAATACTCAAAGGAAAGAAGCAACGTCAGCTAGTAGCAAAAAACCATAATTCGTTTCTTCACAACATCGTTTGGAAGACACGAACACTATTAGCGCCATATCAGAATTACAAATTTCTAAATTAATATCTAGTATCAATTAAATTAAACGACGCATTGGGTCCAGAAGGAAGAATTATTTGTATATCAGCTAGCACAAAATGTTAAGTGCACGAGCTACACACGAAACCATGTTAATATAAGTTTGATCTGACATATTTCGAGCGGAATCGCTTGGTGAATGATGCTATCGATCAGAGCTTATCTAGCGCAACATGTTTATAAAAAAATTTATAATCCTATTGGTCAACTACTGACGTCGACATTTGCTATTATCGCTGTATAATATGGACAAATGGAGGCTATCATACCAATCCGTCTGCTATTAGCGAACAATAGCATTACAATTATTACAATTACACCTGTCAAAAGAAATTCATTTTACACAAAAAGTAATGTTGGAAGCCCGCATCGGCTGACGGTGGCGTAAATCGGTGAACTAAAGAATTTCTCAGCAGGGACGCACGCACGTCGCTACCCGACTAAAACTAGAAAGACCATATCTCGCCCTCTTTCGGATGATGAAACTCAAACCTTGCTGGAGAACCATAAAGCAGCTGGACGTCGGTAAATAGCAGGGATAATTATATAGCAAAGAAAGGAAACGTACAAAGAAAGACACATAAAATAAGTAAATTTGGGCATTATCCCGCAGAGTACTAATCGCAAAAATAGCTTATCTCAGTTGTCAGGCGACTTAGTAACGGGAATTATAACATTTTGAAATACTCATTAGCTGCGGCAGACCAAGTACAGGACCAAAATGGCACCTGGTGCGGCGGTTTGCACATAAAGTTGGTATTCAACAAAAGTTAGAAGAGCCCATATCTGTAAGAAAGGAAAGCTGCAGTCAAAGAAGACAACTTTCAGCTCCAAATTATGTGCTTTGGAAATTTTGCTGCTGAAAGCACATCCAATTTGAATTTAAAGCCCAAGATGAGGCTCAAAACGCTTGCCGGATTTCGAGATCTTTGAACCTGCAGCGAAAGTAGCGAAAAGTTACAGTGACGGATTTCGGATCACAACACATTTTCTTATACCTGGTCGTAATTTTACCTTTTCGATGCCACAAACACTTTTTCTTCTCTTCTGCGTACAATAACATGAGTCTAATCAATGTTTTATTTACTTTCATTTTTGAGTTTATTGACGGTCTTTTTGATTTTAGTACATTTATTTCCTTGCATTACTATCTGTTAATGCACATTTTCCAAATTTTCATTTCTGCCCCTAATCATCAACAGTAAGTACTCAAATTGGTCCACATTGTCAAAGAACTCCTCATTAATGTTTATATCAGTGACAGCCACGTATTTCCTGATATTTCGTCGTTTTAATTCGTTCCCATTCTGAATTCTTCCAAAAAAAATGGCTTTGAATTCTCACCTTCGCTTTAGTTATATGTATTTGCACTAATTTATTCAGCTTTGGTAGTATTTCAATATCCTGTAGTCATTTAGACATATAGTTCTCTTCTTACTCTAAAGTCATGCAGCTACTTATATATGGTGTAAGTCTGTGTTATATTCGTAAAATATCTCTAAGATCTGCTTTATTATAAAAATTGTATCAATGACGGTGTTTTCGGAATCCTCACTGATAATCTCCGAAAGAATTTTTCATATACCTATAGCTTTAGTTTTATCTGTATTAGTTAACAGAGTACCTATCTTATATTCTACTATGCCGCTATAGTTCTCACATCTCAAATTATTACCTGGACTTCTATAACACCTTGAATATTAGAAGTGAGCTCAGAATGGCAAGAGTCTCAATCAGCATAAATATTGAAAATGGAAGTCTGAAAATTATAAGGAAAAAGGCGACGATTATATGTTAAAATAACACAGACGAACTTAGAAATACAACAGCTGAGTCATATCTTGACGCAACAAAACAACATTATTCACAATAGCAATAGGAAAGTAAAATAAATTATTAGATCAGAGTTTTGATGCAACACTGAAGAAAAATACAACGCAATAACTCAAGCAATCTAGAAAGAAAGGTTATGTAGTAGTAGTAGTTGTGGGGAGACCGAAGTCTAGCAAGTAGGCCACCATAGGCCCTTTTTGCCAACCCCATGCCATCCCCTCAACCATCTTCATTATCGTCCTCTTCGATGGGCTCTTCTCCCTGCTTAAACCTTCCTGATTTTCTAATGAAGATCATAATTTCGGCCCAGGATAGGGAGTTCAACTCTTCCATTTGAAGCGTAGGTGCCCCAAAGGTTCTATACCTTAGTCGCTGGTACGCTTCACATTCTCCCAAGTAGTGAAAGGACGTTTCCTCGTCCCTCCCACATCTTGGGCAAATGGGATCTTCCTCTACCCCTATCAGTGTTAGGTATCTCTTTAGTTTACAGTGGCCTGTCAAGATCCCTATCAAAAGATTTGTGGTTCTTCGGCTCCTTCCCATTAGCCAGACCGATTTCTTTGAATCAAATCCCGCTATGTGGTACTTTGCCTGACGACAGCCCCTGCATCCTTTCCACTTTTCCTCGCTGGTCTTGTAGGCCCACCCGGTTAGGGCTGCTGAGACCTGCTGCCTCGTTATACCCAGAAGGGGTTCCGGTCCAAAACAGGTTTCCCCGGCTCCGAGTTTGGCTAGTTCGTCCGCCTTCTCGTTGCCTTGGACCCCTGTGTGTCCCGGGACCCAGATGAGCTCGACTTCCTTTTCCCTTGCCAATTCGGCTAAAGCATTTCCACATTCCTGGACAAGAGCTGATCTTGTCCTGGCCGAGAAGATTGCTTTTAGCGCGGCTTGGCTATCAGAGCAAATATAAATTTTTTGCTCTGGGGATATCCTGACCTCGTTCCTTGTTGCCACCGATAGGATGGCATAAACTTCTGCTTGGAATACCGTGGTGAATCTTCCTAAAGCATAGCTCTCTTGTACCCCTCGGCCTTCCATATAAATCCCTGCTCCAGAGGATTGCCTTTCTGCCACTCGAGAACCATCCGTGTAGCATATCAGGGCATTCGACTGGAGCTTAACCCTTTTTTGCTCCCACTGTTCCCTTGTTGGGATAGTGAGAGAGAATCTTTTTTCTAACCTTAGCCGGTCCTCTGCTGTAGGCTGATAGAGGTATTTCTCTAGCAGCCATGTCGGCAATCCTAGCATGGCCCGTGCGAACTCCCTGGTCATTCCATAGCCCCCTATCCCGCATTCTGAGGTGGGTAGCCATGGCCTCTCTCTTTATCCAAGTGTCGAGGCCCGGGAGTCCCAATATTACCTCAAGTGCGGCTGTTGGGGTTGTCTTCATTGCCCCTGTAATTCTGAGACAGGCTAGTCGTTGGACCTTCGCCAATCTTACGGAAATACTGGGGCGCTCTACACTAGGCCACCAGACCACTGAGCCATACTGAACTCTTGGCCTTACTACCAATGTGTAGAGCCAGTGCAGAATCTTGGGGTTTATCCCCCAGTTCCTGCCTATTGCTCTGCGCAACTGCCATAAGGTCGCTGTCGACTTCTTCACCGTCCTGTCGACATGCGACCTCCAACTTAATTTGCTGTCGAGGATTACCCCCAGGTACTTGACCTCTTGCACTAATGCAAGTGGTCTTCCGTACATAATGGGTATCCTCAAACCCTGAAGTTTTCGTCTTTTTGTGAAGAGAATGATCTCAGTCTTTAGTGGGTTTACCGACAGACCTTTCTCTTCACACCATCTTTCAATAATCCTGCAGGCTACCTGCATTCTATCGCAAACGACCGTTAGGAACCTGCCAGTAACAAGTACCAGTCCATCGTCTGCGTATGCTTGTGCATAGAAGCCCTCTTCCGTTAGGCGTCCCAGTAGACCGTCCATTATAAGACACCATAGGTGAGGTGAGAGGCAACTGCCTTGCGGGCAACCTCCCGTCACCCTGGCCCTCACTGAACAGTCCCCTAGGTTTGCCGTCACGGTTCTTTGCTCCAGTGCTGTTCTCACCCAACTGACCAGAACGGGAGGGGTTTCCCTGGCCTGTAAGGCTTGACATATTGTAGCCGTTCTTGCCTTATCAAATGCGCCTTCAATGTCAAAAAGTACTGCAAGGGCCACTTCCTTATAGTGTAGTGCCCTTTCGACCTTGTGCACGACAGCGTGGAGTGCAGTTTCAGTCGATCTTCCACGTTTGTATGCGTGCTGATTCCTGTGGAATGGGTGTGTTGTTATTACCCTTTCCATTAGATGCCTATCAATGATCCTTTCCAAGGTCTTTAGAAGAAAGGATGTAAGACTAATGGGCCTAAATGATTTGGCAGTTGTGTAGTCCTCCCTTCCCGTCTTGGGAATAAAGACCACTCTGGCTGCCTTCCACTGTTCTGGGACCCATCCCATTGCTACGCTGGCCCTATATACCCTTACTATATATGGAAGAAGGATATCCAGGCCTTTCTGAAGCAATGCTGGGAAGATTCCATCTGGCCCCGGCGACTTAAAGGGATCGAACTCCTGTACTGCCCATTTGACTGCACCTTCCGTTATAATTCCCTCAGCGAACTGCCAGTTCTCTATAGAAACTGGTTCCTGTTCTGCTATGGGTGCTAATTGGATGGCGCCGTCTCCTGGAAAGTGGACTTCCAGGAGGTGTTGTAGAGACTCCTCTCTGGATGTTGTCCACATTCCATCGACCTTTTTTAACGCTCCTACTGTTTGACTAGTTTCGCGGCTTAAGATTTTCATCAGTCTAGCAGAGTCTGATACTGAGCTTAACTCTGCACAGTATTTCTGCCAGCTAGATCTTTTGCTGCGCCTTAACTCATTTTTAAACCTATTTCTGGCCATTTTGAAAGTGTCCCATGAGGCTTGTGTCCCTTCTCTGATAGCACTATTAAAGGTTCGCCTGGATTCCTTGCGCAGATCGGCTAGAGTGCCGGTCCACCATGGTACCCTACGAACTCGAGCCTCCCTGAGAGGACAAGCTTCCTCATAAGCGGAGACAATTTTACTTGCCAGTTGCTCTACATCTTTACTTAATTGTTCCTTCGTGCGTATACCTCCCTCTGGTTGGCCTCCTTGGCGGACGAGACTGGAACGATAACTTTCCCAGTCTGTTGCCCTGGGGTTCCGGTAGGGAATTTCCAGAGGCTTATCGGAATTCATTTCCATTCTGATCATACGATGATCAGATGTCACGATATCCGACGTCACTTTCCAGTTTTCAATATTGATTGAAAAACACCTAAATGCCACTGTAATGTCAATTACCTCCTTTCGGATGCTATTGACAAAAGTGGGCTCTATACCTTTGTTCATTATCTCAAGATCCGTGGACGCCAAATATTCTAGTAGGGTTTCGCCCCGAGGGTTAATGTCTGAGCTCCCCCACACCGAATGGAGGAAGACCTTTATCTCTTGCAAACGATATTAAACATTCGAATTCCTCCGTAGGTATACGCGCGTTATCCGAGGGAAAATACGCACTTCCTACTACTACCTTATGGTTTGTACCACCTACCTGATGCTCCAGAACCGCTGCGGTGAGGTCCTTGGTTCCCAGCTGCGGTAGTGGTACCATGCTGAGATCCCTGGACACCATGATACAGGTCCTGGGTCGATCGTCCACTTCCTTGCCAACCACTACATCGTAGTTGGCCATCCTCAGTCCCCTGACCTTATTCCTGTAAATATACGGTTCTTGAATGAGGACTATTTCTCTCCTGCCAGTTAGGGCGCTCATCAGCTCTGCCGTAGCGCCCCTACTGTGCTGAAGATTGATCTGACTTACCCGCAGTAAATCCATTATGGGGAATTAATGGTGCGGGGGCTGTGGTCCTTTCAGTTGTCCTTCTTGGCCTGCTTTGACACGCCGGCCTCAGAAGAGTCCTGGCGGACTGCTCCACTCCACGTCGGCACCCTTCGCACTGCGAGAGTTACCAACTGGTAGTAGAGCTGCCACCCAGACTCCTCCAGAGTTCGGACAGTATCTCCGCTGACCATGAAGGTCAAGAACCACCCTCCTGGTCCTCCTGTCGTCTGGACATGCCTCCATTGCTCCACTCTTAGTAAGCGGTTCTGCATTGAAAGCATCTGCCTCAGCTTTTCCAGATCAACCTCCTCTTGGCTTCTGAGCCAGAAACCTACCTTCTCTGGCCATGGTGCCTCCGATGCCCTTGTTGGGGCAAAGGTGACTCCCTCGCCACTGAGAGGTGTCCAGCCCTCCAGCCATCTTGCTGAGGTGTCGTCCTGGGCAGTTACTAAGAACCAGCCTGGTTCCACTAGTCCTGAATTCCTGAACCGGAGTTCTGGCCCCTGGGGACCCCCTTCGGGGCCTGCCATGGCACTAAACATCTCGGCAACTATGTTTGCTCTAATAGCCTCAGCTTCCTTTGGGAGAACCTGGCCATCTGGTCGGTCAGACCTGATTACAACCTGGTTCTCCCTATTAGGCGGCTTCCGCTCCGTTGCTCGCTGGGACTTAGCCGTGGTTTTTCTCAAAGGATGAGAAGCCTTGGCTTTCCCTGCTTGCTTCGGTAAGCTTTTTGGCCTTTTTTTCACTGCCTCTGGGGGAGTGTCATCACTCCTCGGTCTCTTAATGGTCGGTCGGGTACCTGAAGGACCTGGTTGGCCTTCCGTTACCCTGACTCGTCCCATGGAGTGCGTGATGAGCTCTATGGGTTTGCGTGCAGCAGCCCCTTTTGCTCTCCTCGCCTCCGGACCTCTTATTTTTCCCGAGGGCTGTCTCTGCAGCTTACATGGGCCCCTAGGTTGCTGGCCCTGGCCACTCTTTGGAGAGTCGCCTGGACTTGCTTCCCTAGGACCCTTGTCAGCCGCTTCCTGGGAAGAGTGTTCTGCCTGGCTTGCCTGGGCCGATGGACCCTGGCCTTCCCGCAGTTCTCTCCGTTTTGCCCTCTCCTCTCGCCTCTTAAGCGTTCTGGTCTTTCTCTTATTTTCTTTTCGCTTCTCTTTGCGACGGGCCTCCCTAGCCGCTTTATCCATGGGGGAAACGCTAGTCTCCCCCTCGGATTCGCTGCCGGATGACCCGAGAAGCAGTTCCTCTTTCTCCGAATTTATTTCGGAGCCTTCCTCTGTTACTTTTTTTGGAGCTGGGTGCTCTGGGTTTTGTGGCATGTTCGAATCGTAATCCATTTTTTCTTCTTCCATATTTCTGTAATTGGGGATGGTGTGTATTTTGTTTCTGTTTGTGCTTGTTCTGTATTAGTGTGCGTGAAGTGATATGTATGATTGCTTTGGGGTTAGAGTCCTCCGTGTACCAGTTTCCGCGAAGTATCATGGCAGAGCTGGTCCCGATTAGGAGGTCTGGGCCGCCGCTGACGAAGCCCCCCGAGATACGCAGCAGGGCCCTATTCCAGGCACCACCTGGCACTACTACATACCACGGGATTTTTCGACGGTTGAAAGGGCAGCCCCCTACGCTGGTTAGGCAAGGGTGGGCCCCTATACTACCCGTCGGCCCAGGTGTGCCGTACCTGGTTTCTAAGCCAGCTACCACTGCCAGATCAACCTAACCAGGGCCCCACCTCGATACTTCTTGAGAAACGGAGATACCGGTCTTCCCTGTCCCCGTGTACATGTTGTGTAGATGTGTTTATTGGGTGTATGTGTAAATGTGTGTGCTGTCCTTTTAGGTCGCCTCTTACGCCAGGCAGGACATACCTTGGGACTATTCTTTGCCGGACCCCACGCGGCAATAATGCAGTGCAAAAACGATATTACTGGACTAATGACTCAAATCGCTTTCAACTACTCACTCCAATGGAGCAAAGTGAAAACACAGTAAATAATGGCGAGTCCTCATTTAACGGTGATTCATCATCTCAACCAAATCCCAATGAAAGTGAAAATAAGTCAAAATACCCCCTATATTCCTCCATAACGCGGCTACAGTTAACCACAAAGAAATTGTAAGAGATATCAAAGAAATTACAAAAAACGAGTTTACTACTGAATTAAAGCACAATTTTCTAAAAATAAACCTAACCACTAACGAAGATTACCGTTTACTCACGAAATATTATATGACTAACAAAGTACAATATCATATGTTCCTAAATCTAAATGATAAACCGCTATCGGTAGTAATCAAAAACATACCAATATCTATCACCAATGAAGAAAGCCAGGAGGATCTTAAAAGGCTAAAGTACCCAGTGGTGAGTGTAACACGCCTGCTAACCACAGATAAAAAACCAATTCCAATCTGTGTGGTCATACTCACATCCTCGGATTAGGCCAAAGAAATTTTTAAATTTGAATATCTCCTAAATTGTAAAATTACAGTCAAAACCAGGAGAAAACCATTACTTTAAGTGTAAAGAAGATCATGACTTAAATAAATGTCCGAAAAAACCGATCGACCCACCATTCTGCGTCAACTGCAAAGGAGCTCATCCAGCCAGCTACCGAGGATGCCCACACCATAAAATGCTACAGATCCAACGAACACAGATAACCAGATCCAGGCAATCCCAACATCACTCTTATGTTCAAGCTGGTAAGAGCTATTCACAAACAGTAACCTCTAATCATTACTCTCCTAATACTCCTCTCGCATTATCAGCATCCCCTTTCTGTGACAACATAGGGGAAATTATCAAACAACTACTAACGCCAATTATTGAACAAATCAAATCCTACATCATTAACAATATTATCCCTAACCTTTTCAATGTCAAGTAGCTCTCCCAATATACTTCAAGACCTCACAATTCTAAACTGTAACGCTAGTGGGGTAAAAACCCAACTCTCACTCTTCATATCCTTCTTGGCAAGATACGGGGTTGATATTGCCTGCATCATCAGTATTAAAGTGGTGTCCACTCTATGTGCACATACAAAATTTAGCTCTGCAAAACAGCTGGTAATCTGACTTTATCAACTGTTTGTAATAACAAAATTAATTGTGTAGTGTTAATAAGAGTGCTACCAACGCATTACCTTATTATTAAAAATTAAAAGTGTTGAACTATTAATGTAACCTGCAGTTAAAAGTTTAATTATTGAAACTACAGCTTAGCAATTTTACACATCTGTGTGAAAGTTAAGGTCATCAAACATTACTTTATCTAAACCACCTTTACCCAATATCAGCACTATGGTCGACATCTGCAGCTCGTGTAATGGACAGGTAGCAAGGACAGCAGCTAAAATTCGATGCAATAATTGCAGCAAAATTTACCATGGAGTTTGTGTTGGATTATCGCAGTCTGAAATAACGTCTCTGAGTAGTAAAGGACCTTGGTGTTGCAAATTTTGCGTTAATAACGAACCAACACTCTCGTCAATTATGGAAAAACTTAATTGCGTTTTATCTGAATTGGCTTCTGTTACTACGTCTGTTGATTCTTGCCACACAAAGATCGATGAAACCAACGATCTATTAAGAGCTCAACAGTCTCTTATAACAGAGTGTTTCAAAAAAATTGAAGACTTGGAAGGCAAAAATGGGACCTTGGAAAAAGAAAACAGCTTACTAAAGAGTCGTATCAATGATTTGGAGCAGTACTCTAGAGTTAACTGCCTTGAAATATATGGTGTTCCTGAAGTGAAGGGTGAAAATACATTTACAGTGGTGAAGTCGGTGGGCAATGCAGTCGGATTCAACTTAGAAGGTAGTATGATTGATACAGTACACCGATTAGGTAGTGCCGATGGACGCTCTGATCAGCCGCGAGGAATCATTATCAAATTCGTCCGTAGAACAGACAAGGATGAATTTCTTCGTTGCAAAAAGATTAAGCGGAATCTTAAGGTTAGTGATTTACTATTTAAAGAGCTACCAGGACAAAACAACTATGTTTATGTGAATGAGTCCCTAACGCAGCAAAACAGATACATGTTTTCTAAAGCACGTGAATACAAACGTCAAAATAACATAAAGTATTTATGGTGTCGTAATGGCAAAGTTTTAATGAGAGCTACAGATGAGAGCAGAGTATATGTGATTAAATCTATCGACGATTTTAAGGATGTCCACTAGCCTGTCTGGTTTAAGCATTTATTACCAGAATGTACGCGGCATCAAAACCAAAACGCATGTATTTTTAAATAGTGCTCTAGCGGAAAACTTTGACATAGTTATTCTCACTGAAACTTGGCTTAATTCGGGTATCTACGACGGTGAAATACTTGACTCCAGATATACTGTATTTCGTAGAGACAGAAACTTACAACGAACTGGTAAACGTGATGGAGGTGGAGTCTTGGTGGCTATTAAAAACAAATATGTGAGTGCGAGGTTGTCAGAGTTTGAGACTAATCTTGAGGATTTATGGGTTAAAGTTAAAGTGGGTCCTGAAACTTTTTACATATGTGCCGTTTATTTTCCTCCATTGACTCCATTTACAGAGTATAGATTGTTATATAACTTCATTGAAACACATTTAGATATTTTCAAACATAAGCTTTTGTTATTTGGAGATTTCAATTTACCTCAGATCTACTCTGATTTTAATTTAAAACAGTCTTTTGGTGCGATTGAAAATGAATTTTTGAATTTTATAAATCTTTTAAACTTGACACAGTATAACACAATTTTTAATTCGATTGGTAGAATTTTGGATCTGGTACTATCAAATATAAATGTTACAGTATCTAGATGTAGGAACCCATTTGTTACTGAAGATGTACTTCACCCTTCACTTGAGTGTATTGTTCAGTGCACTAGAGTAAAATCGGAACTGTTTTTTGGAGGAGAGCAATATAACTATAAAAAAGGTGACTTTTTGGAGCTCTACTTTAAACTGCGTGACACTAATTGGGATGTGTTAAACAATTATACTGATGTAAATTTGGCTGTTGATAAATTTTATGAGCTCTTTGACTCAGCTCTCCGTACTTCTATACCAAAAACTAAACCATTAAAACGTAAATATCCTCCTTGGTTCACACCTGATATCATTGGAGAAGTAAAAAAGAAAAATCGGTTACATGATAAATGTAAAAAAAGACCATATGATAATATGCTTCATAGGAGATACGCGGATCTGAGGAAAAGGGTTAAATGCAATATCAATTTTGCTTATAATGAATTTTGTAGATCAACTGAGGAGTCTATTCTGACCGACCCTCATAATTTTTGGACTTTTATTAAAAATAAGCAACAAACAAATACAATTGTGGACAACATGCATATTAATGGTACATATTTAAACAATAACGTAGAAATAACCAACGCTTTTGCAAATAACTTTCACTCCATATATTCTCAAAAGGAGGGAATTGCAAATTTTGATGAAATGTCGTTTCATGGGGGTTTTATCATAGACTGTATAACTATAGAAGAGACAATCTCAACATTACGCTCCATGAAACCTAAAAAATCTGTTGGATTCGATCAGATTCCTATTTACATCTACAAAGCTTGTTCAGAGTTTTTAGCTGCTCCCATGACTACTTTATTCAATATTGCTCTTCAAACTTGTACTTATCCCGATCAATGGAAAATTGCTAAAGTGTGTCCAGTATATAAAAGTGGAGATAAAACAAATGTTGTTAACTATAGACCGATATCAATACTTCAGTCAATATCAAAAGTATTTGAAACAATTTTATATAAAAAAATATTTTTCTATGTTGAACCACAAATATCTAACACCCAACACGGTTTCATGCCAAATCGCTCAACAGTTACCAATTTGTACACATTTACACATGAAATATCTAAATCTTTGGACAGTAATTTGCAAGTTGATGTAATATACACGGATTTTGCCAAAGCCTTTGATAAGGTCGAGCACACCATCTTAATAAAGAAATTGCAAGATTTTGGATTTTCAAATAAATTAATTTTACTTCTAGATTCTTACCTTAGAAATAGATGGCAGTGTGTAGTTTACAAAAACTGTGTATCGAAAAAGTATGAAGCACCATCGGGAGTTCCTCAAGGTGCCAATTTGGGACCATTGTTATTTCTTTTATTTATCAATGACTTGCCAGCTGTCATCGATCACTCTGAACACGCTTTGTTTGCTGATGATTTAAAGCTTTGGAAGGTTGTGCACTCGCTAGACGACTGTACCGCTTTGCAAAGTGACATGAATAAAATTTATGAATGGAGTGAAAAAAATAATTTGTACTTTAATGTTAATAAATGCTACACTCTTACGTTCACTAGAAAGAAGAACTTTATCCGATTTCCATATAGTATGAACCAAATTTTATTAAACGTCAAAGATGAGATAGTTGATCTGGGTGTCACATTTGACAGTTCTCTTACATTTTCAAGTCATATTAATAAGTCAGTAAATCAGTCATTAAAAATGTTAGGATTTTTAATACGCAACACTTTCAATTTTAAAAATAGTCAAACTATAATAAAACTTTATAATGCTTATGTTCGAACCAGATTGGAATTTTCTGCAGTTATTTGGTCACCTATGTATAATATATATAAGATACAAATTGAGCGAGTTCAGAAACGTTTCATCAGATTTCTGCAATACAAAGTAACGGGTGTTTACCCATCGCTAACGCCCTCGTATTTAGAACTGTTGGACATATTTAAATTTCAAACTCTTGAAAGACGTCGATGTATTTCTTCATTAGTATTTTTGCATCGAATTATTCATTATAGAATTAATTGTTGTTCAACTATTTTGATGCAGCTAAATTTCTTTTTACCAAGATTAACTTCACGTTATCGGGCTTATTTCTACTTAAATAAACCCAGAACCAATATCTTGTGTCACTCGCCTCTATACGTGACCTGTGATTTGGCTAACAAATTAATTGACTGTATTGATATATTCAATGGAAATAGTACCAAATTTAAACTAGATTGCTCTCGTGCACTGTGCCAGTCTATTGTTCTTTGTACATAGTATATATCTATTAATTTACATCTTTTTACTTTGTTTTAACTTATCTTTCTCAGCTACTATAAACTTATGCCCTGCTATAAGTTTACTAAAAGTACCCCTGTTAAGAATATGTTCTACTTACTTATAGAATAAATTCTTAATATTTTTTGTTATGATCAGTACTACAATGTTATACCTACTACTAATAATTTTGTTAAATCTAATTTAGTGTATTATTTTTATTTGTTTTTTTTCGAACTATGATTTGTTATGATTTGTGGCATCACATATTATTTTGTTAATTTCATGTTGTACACTGTGACCTAATCTTAGTACATAATGTACTGTTGGTCGCAGCCTAAATCAATTAAATAAATAAATAAATCACAGAAACTCACCTCAGTGACGGTGAGGTGCTTAAAATTAGTGGATACCACATAATACGCTACGACAGACCAGCCCAACACGCCTGGGGGGGAGCGACTATATTAATTAAAAAGAAATTCCAATTTACCAAACTAAATCATCCTCTTTGCAATAGTATTGAGAGTGTTTCAATTGGTGTAATTCTGGATAATTCCTGCACTCTTAAAATAATCGTAGCATACAAGCAGCCAAAGAAAAAATTAAGTGAATCTGACTTTATAAACCTGGTAAACGATCAAATACCCACCTTAATAATAGGTGATCTAAATAGTAAAAATACACTCTGGGGCTGCCGGACAAACAACCCAAGCGGTGTCCAACTTAACAACATTGCTACCAACCACCAGTAAGTAAGTAAGTAAGTAAGTAAGTAAGTTTATTTAGTATAATATACTAGTACATAGAATCATTATTATTATATATCTTAACTTATTTATCCTTACTAACATTAAAATTAATAGTATTGTTTAACAAAGCTGCTTAAATATTTTTTAAAACTATAAATATTTGTCATTTGTTTTACATCTTGTGGAAGCGAATTATAGACTTTTAGTCCCTTGTAATACAGAGAATTTTGTGTACTCGCTTTATTTAATTTAGGCAGCCTAAAATCAAATCGATTCCTTGTTTTATATTGATGAACGTCAGAATTTAGTATCAAGTGATCCGACATATAATTTGGTAATAAATTGTTAACAGCTTTGTAAATCAAAACCAACGTATTAAAATAAATACGTTGTTTGATACTTAGCCACTGTAACGTATTCAGCATTAACTTAATATTCGTATATTTAGAACATCGTAAAATATTTCGCATCGCTCTGTTTTGTTGTTTTTGCAACCTTTGTAAATCCGATTCATAACAAAGAAAGAGGATACTTGCACAGTAATCAAAGTGTGGCGCAATAATGGTTTTATAGACTAGAATTCTAGCATTAATACTTAGTTTACTGGCTATTCTCCCCAAAAATCCAATTTTTTTAGCGACTTTCTTAATGATAAAATTTATATAACTACGAAAAGTAAGTCTATTATCTATAATAACTCCCAGATATTTAATTTCAGGCACTTGTTCTATTTCTAGACCGTCTATTTTTACTTTAACAGTTATATTTTCACTATTAATTTTATTTGATACGATTATGCACTTTGTTTTGGCAATATTTAATTTTAGTTTATTTATTTGTAACCACTTTGATATCATCTCAAGATCTGTATTTATTTTGTTGACGGCATCAGTAGTATTTTCCGCAGTTACCCAAACTAATGTGTCGTCAGCAAACAAATTTAGCGAGCAGTGTTTAATATTTATTTCCAGATCATTGATGTACAGTAGAAATAGCAATGGACCTAATACGGATCCCTGAGGAACCCCCAATGTGTTAAGAATTTCCGTCGATTCCTCTTCGTTGTACACAGTTGTTTGGGTTCGCGAAGATAGATAACTCTCGAACCATTGTTTCTCGTTTCCCTGTATTCCATATTTGTCCAATTTTGTAATTAATTTTTCCCTATCGATTGTTTCAAAAGCACGCTTATAATCTAGAAACACTCCCACTACACTTTTCTGTTGATCAAGTTCACTTTTCCAATTTGCTAGGACTAGATTTAATGCCGTTTCACACGAATGTTTGCTTCTGAATCCGGATTGTTTGCCACTTATAATCTTATTTGCTTCGATAAACTCCTGCAATTGGTCTTTGACAATTTTTTCTAAAATTTGTTCGTACACCGGCAACGTATTAATTGGTCTAAATTCTTCACATTTCTTTGTACCCACAATTTTTCTGATAGGAATTACTTTGGATTTCTTCCAGGAATCTGGGAAAATTCCACTCTTTAACGACTCATTTATTAGTTTTACCAGAGGATTTCCTATAATTGGCAATGCATCCCTTAGAACCTGAACAGAAATGCCATCCGTGCTACCCTTTCTTTTTATGCTCGTAATTGTTTTCTCAAGATCGATTACAGAAATCTCCTTAAATTTAAAGATGTTAACAGGATCAGGTATGAATGCCTCTTCAAAATCGGTGTTTAGTATATCACGATTTATGTCGACAATACTATTTATGAAGTATTGGTTAAAATTTTCAGCTATCTCTTTGGAATCGGTTACTTCTACTCCTTGGAATACAATGTTTTTCGGTGTACACTCTGCTTCCGGCTTTTTAACGATATGCTTAATAACTTTCCACATATTTTTTGAGTCGCCTTGACTTTCTGTTATTTTATTTTCATAGTAGCAATTTTTTTTCTCTTTAATCAAGTTGCTATATTTGTTTCTAATTTCTTTATAGTGTTTCCAATCACTTGCATTTGCAGATAATCTAGCCTTTTTGTATAACGTGTCCCGATATTTCTGTAATTGATGCAACTCTGCGGAAAACCATGGGCAAGAGTTTTTTACCTTGCTAATGCGGTATGTAATGAGGTCAGCTAAGCAATTATGCAAAGACTGCACAATGCCTGCCGCTGCAATATGTACATTTTTACTCATATCGTAATTATACTTAGCCAATTTATTTAATAAACCATTTTGTGAATAATCATCAAAGAATTTCCTACGAACCGATTTGAACTCGCTGGTTATGCATTGTTTGCGAAACCTCACCTCTATACAGGAATGGTCAGTGATTTTCGGTGTATCTAGGACATCAGCATTTAAATTCGAAATGTTAGTTATTACCAAATCTATTAATGTGTTCGAAGTTGCAGTCACCCGTGTACAATCGCGAACTAATTGTTTCATACCTAGCTGTTGAATTAGATTTGTTAAACGTTTCGCATAGAAAGTGTCCTTGGACATGTCAATATTAAAATCACCTAAAATTAAATGTTTGCTGCGGTCTGCTACATATTCGTCGCACCATTCTTCAAATTTCATTAAAAATTCACCATCGCTTGAGCTCGGAGAGTGGTACACTACCGTGTACATACCTTGATGAAACCCTTTTGATATATAGATTGAAAGTAGCCATAAGTTCTTGTTATATGTGATATTCGATATTACCCTAAATTCGATATTGTTTTTCACCACTATAACTACGGCCCCGGTCTTTCGACTTGTAGAATTACACCTTATTGTACTATATCCTGGAAACTGTATTTCACAATCCTCTATTTCATCTGTAATGCGAGCTTCACTTAAGAATAGCAACGCTGGGCGCCTCAATAAGATTAAAATTTCCAATTCTTCTATATGTTTTAACATACTTTGGGAATTAAAATATATGATTTCAGAACTTCTTTCGCCTACTCTAAAAAATCAATTTTGCTTCTGGCTTGTTCCAATTTACGTTTATAAACTGCACAGTCGGTACTCCACGCTGGATGATTTGTGTCTAATTTCATTCTCAATTTTTCCACAGCATGTGCACAGTTTACACATTTTAGGTCATTATCTGTCGCTCGACATTCACTCAATAGATGTGACCCTGAACATTTTGGGCAAGCTTTATTTGACTTACATTCGCTGGCTTTGTGATTAAATCCACTGCACGAAAAACACCTGGTGACCTCTACAGCATCGTAAATTCTGCATCTATCCCAACTAATATTTAGTTTTTCTTCTCTCATCATTAACCTGTACGCCATTGCATTAACTTCTGCATACACCGTATAATATTTTCTTCCAGCTTTACTTTTATTTTCTTTAATATGTACTACTTTAAAGTCAGCTTCTTGCACATCTAAATAATTATTTTGACTTCTTATTTTATCTTCTATGGCTTCAAATGACAATTTTTCGCTTAGTCCAACTATTTTGATCCTGGGTAATCTTTTTTTCGGAATGGTTACTTCATAATTTTCTCCAAGTTTGTTTGCTACCTTTTCTTGTACTTTGTTCATTGCCTCTCTATTTTTACACTCTATTACAATACCACCTTTGCTAACATGTCGAAGTCCTGAGAATTCTAAGTCAGTAGGATCAATGGATTTTTTTATTTCCTTTTTCGTGTCCGTACTTGTCTGTTCCTGATTCTTCGGCTTTATTAAGACAACTGGATCGTGTTTCTTAATTTTAAGTTTTTCAGCATAACTCATTTCCGCCGTATCTTGTTTTTCGATTACTTGTTGAATGCTGGTTTGTATTTGTTCGTTGCGCGAATTTATAATTCCCTGTAACTCAACTAATTTTTGTGATTGATCCTTCAGTTTCTCGTTCTGTTCACTTAATCTTCCAGATACGCTGTTCCAAGCTTCCTTCAATTTCTCTAGTACACTCCGTATATTCTGATTTTTCTTATCGGCGCACTGCTCACAAAACCAACCGATCCACTTTTTGCTCGTAATGTACGCATAATCGTCACTGCCAATGTTCACACATTTTGAATGGTAATTTTTGTCGCACATGCCAGCACATGGCAATATTTTGTCCGTTCTTTTTAGTTCAGAAAAACACTTTCCACAATTTCCCGCCATGGTTTTTTTTCATTTCCCAATGGGCAATACTTGCCCAAAGATTAACACTGTGGATTTGGACGAGTACTCACACACGTCCGCACCCGGCAACGTTCACACTACTACTCCAGTTACAGATACTGGCCCTAATAGAATATACCTATTACCCTTATCGCTCTGACCATCGACCGGACATCTTAGATATAATACTTGCAAAACACTTTTCTACTACAATTCATCAAACAGTCATCAATGGAATGGATTCTGATCACCTTCCAATAATTATTAAACTAAATGATACAGGCATTAAAGTCATTTCTCAACCTCGGCTAATTAATGGACTAGTTAACTGGAAAACATTCCAGGAAAATCTTAACTGCTTAACTGTGAACCCTTATCCCATAACTAATTCTAGAGAAATAGATGACTACACTCATAAGTATACCGCAGCAATCACTGAATCAGTCAGAGCTGCAACTACAATTAAACCCTTAAAACGCATGAGCAATCCAAATATTCCACCCTTATATATTACAGACTTAATTAAAGAGAAAAGCAGACTACGTAGAGAGTGGTAAATAATCAGAGCTCCTCATGTAAAAAGATCTGCTTAACAATATCTCACATCGAATTCGAAGAGAACTGGACAATCACAGAATAACCAGTTACAGACGATATATTGAAACTTTGGAACCAAACGATCCAGGGATGTGGAAAGCTACTTGGCGCATTACTAGACAACACACAATTATACCAACTCTCACAGTCGACAACGAACAATATAATACGGATGAGGAGAAAAGTAATCTATTCGTGGAAAAACTAAATACAATATTCACACCAACCATTGCTGACAACAATAGACAATTCTCCAATATGATCACACTCCACAACGAAACCCATCTTCCATCAAGTAACGACTTTGATTTCCCAGTTACAACCCAAGAACTTGTTACCTACATAACCTATTCTCCTTAGCATAGAATTTCGGCTTAGACCGCGTAGTATTTGTATATGAACACCCAGCATTTTCTGGCTTAATGTGCCTCGCACCTTGTGAAGTCGAGCAAAAACCCGCGCGATGGCCATGCTCTTTGGTGGCTCGTGTTCTTTGAGTATCTTGAGAACGAGGATACTTAAGCAGATTTGGCCGTTTTGCTGTTTGTGCATCCATATTCACTAACGTTTCGCAAGACCTTGCAGCTTGCATCATCAGAGTGAAAGTCGCACGCGAGGCACATTAAGCCAGAAAATGCTGGGTGTTCATATACAAATACTACGCGGTCTAAGCCGAAATTCTATGCTAAGGAGAATAATTCGAGTAACCGCGAAAGCCTCAAACAATACACCTACATAACCTCCTTGTCTTTAAAGAAAGCCCTCGGTCATGACCTCATTCCAAATGTGATCATCAAAAAACTAACCAAGAAAGCAATCTCATACTTAACTAACCTGTTCAACGCTTGCTTAAGAATAGGACATTTCCCCAAAAAGTGGAAACATGCACATATTTTAATGTTTCCCAAACAAGGGAACAATGCAAAAGACCACAATAACTATCGTCTGATCAGTCTGCTTCCTACAATTTCAAAGCTACTGGAGAAAGCAATTAGTCATAGGCTTAATATGTCGTTAGATTTTAACAATATCATCCCTCCAACACAATTTGGGTTCAGAAAGAACCACTCCACCACCCACCAATTACAAAGGATCTGTGAAATTATCGAACGAGGTTATGAGCAAAAACAATTCACTGCCATAGCTTTCCTAGACATAACTAAAGCCTTTGACAAGGTGTGGATTGACGGATTAAAGTACAAGTTATTACACATAAATATTCCTAATTACATCAAGGCAATTTTATTCTCCTTTTTGGAAAACAGAACTTTCGCGGTTAAGATAAATGGCACTATTTCCTCTACTAAAAGTCTCCACGCAGGGGTTCCCCAAGGGAGTATACTTGGTCCTACCCTTTTTAATATTTTCATACATGATTTACCTCAAGAAATCATTGGTGAAATAGCTACCTATGCAGATGATACTGTGGTAATAATATAAAGTGTTAGTATCACAGAAATTGTGGAACGTCTTCAATGCTCAATGAACATTCTAACTAAATGGTTCACAAAAAGGGGAATAACAATTAACTCCTCGAAATGTAGCAACAAAATGTTCACACTAAAACGCATCCCAGATGAAATCCCTAACATCAAAGCGAACTGTTCTGAAATCCCATGGATGGACAAAAACACAAGCGATAAGTATCTTGGTTTACACTTTGACACCAGACTAACATGGAGTACACACATTAACAAAAAACTTAACGAGGGATATACTCGACTAGCTGTACTATACACTGCTCTTTTAAGATCTTTAATTACTTATGCGTGCCCAGTATGGAGTGCCACTTCTGCTACCAACATAAGAAAAATACAGGTCTTTCAAAATAAAGTGCTCCGCATAGCAATCAATGCCCCCTGGTTCATTAGCAACCAGCAGATACATACGGAGCTACGAATAACAACTATTGAGCAGTTCATCCAAAAAAGTGCCCAAAAATTCTTCGACTACATAAATCTATGCCCTAGTGCAGCGCAACATCACCTTGGTCAACTAAACATACATACAAGGCTAAGAAGAAAACTACCGCAAGATAAACTAATGGACCTCAATAATTAGAATAATTAATTAGCAATGGGCATCAAATTTTGCCTCTAAATTAATTTTACTATTGTTATGTTAATTCTATATTTACAACTCAACCATGTATAACAATATGTATTGTTGATCTGGTTTATTCTAAATTTAAAAAAAAAAAACGTGCACTTTAGTTTGTTAGGTAACAAGTTGTACGTTTTCAACCCTATGTAAACAAAACACTGCTGACCATTTTTAGTTTTCATGCGAGGCGGTTTGATGTTATTGTTAATAATACTTCTAGTTCGCATTAACCTTGATTCTTGTTCAATGCTCTCAAAATCTACCCTATGTTCTATCAAATATAAAATGATATGCATATATTTAGTTTTTATCATATGGCTTCACATCCTTTGCATTTCTGTTGTTTCAAGTAAATATTTGCTGATGAAAGTTAAACTTTTGTTGCTTTCATATTTGCAAAATCACAGATAAGGTGAGTGTAATCTAATTTTTATGTCGAGTCTCTCCAATATAGTTTCGGCCATTGTTAATGCCAGTAATATTCTTCAACAATATAATGGAGTATTTCAATTGTAGGTGTATTTTGTGGTATGTACTAGGTGGGATGGTGGGAAACTACTTTCAGACAGCAATGACATCAACGGTTTTATTTTCTTGATATATTAAAATGCTTTCTAGATTTTGACATTCATTTAAAAGCTTATTTGTCATCTTAGGGATGTTATATGAAAAGGAAGATGGGAACTGTGATATTCCAGTTGCTCAACATTTTCTTGAATACAATTGATTGCAACATTACAAATAAAAGAAAAATTCCATTTGAATTTCTCCTAATTTTGGGATCTAAAATACCTTCATGTCTTGTCTCATAGCTAGTGTCTTTTATAACTTTTGGTACAGTGAATCAATTGTCTGTTTTAATCAAAGGCTAGATGAGAATTTAAACAATTTTTAATGTGTTTTTTAGATTTTTCTTATTCACTAAGATGCACACATATAAGTGAAACAGTAATTAGTACAAGAGACCAGTGCCGGATTACCATATAGGCTAACTAGGAATGTATCTAGGGGAGCACTAGAAAAGGGATTCGGCTCTGCCAAACAAATTATTATTATTATTATTATTTATTGAAAGTAAGCAGCAGTGCCGATACAACTTTTCTCATATATACATACAGTGTGCAGAGTATAAACTTTAAACAAAATTAAAATTAATGTGTTAAGTACAAAATAAACCTAATTAAAAAAAATAACAAAATTATTTACACAATCCACAGATAATTATATATATAAAAAAGAAAATCAACAATCAATTAATACAATTTACAAAATTATTACAAAATCAAATAGGATAATTATAAAAAAAAACAAAAGTGAACTACAAAATTAACAATCAATAAATAAGATTAACAAAATTATTACAAAACAAAATAGTATAATTATAAAAAACAAAAGTTAACAACAAAATTAACAATCAATTAATAAAATTAACCAAATTATATGTAGAAAGAAGCAAATGTAAGTAAAAAAAAATCAACAAAAGTTAATTATTATTGTCGTACAAAGACTTAAAGTTATTTGTGTTGCTTGCGTGCACAACACTGGAAGGCAAATTGTTCCATCGATTCACGACTCGATTGCTAAAAAAAATGTTTTCTGACAAGAATGTTGCTAAAATCTGTTTGAAGCTTAAACGAATGTCCTCGAAGATGGCTATTGCTACTGGGCGAACAAATAGTGATTGTGGAGTATCTTAAACAGCTCGATCATATCAGTACATTGTCTACGTTCACTAAGAGTAGTTAGCTGGAGTCTCTCCAGCCGTTGCTCGTATGACATCGATCTTAAGCAGATAGGATTCTTTTTAGCTCTAAGCTGTACGCCTTCTAATAGCTCGATATCGTTTATAAAGTAAGGACACCACACTGTAGGTGCATACTCAACAGTAGGTTGTACGTATGAGACAGCTCAGGTGAGATATTACTCCCAAACGAACGCTGGATTAAGTACAGAATGGAGTTCGCTCTCTTTATAATAATAATAATAATAATAATAATAATAAATGTCTTTATTTCCCAGGCAAATACAATTGAGAATAATTATTAAATAATTAAAAATAATATTACTGTGGGTTGCCCATGGAAATTACAAGGCGCAGTTCAAGTTTGCACTTGCTCTTCCACTGTAACCTTGAAAATTAAAAGTTAGTAATTTAAAACTAATGCCTAATCCTAAACATTAAAAAAAAATTATAAAGTAAAATGATTAATTCTGCGATGATCCCCCAAATTGATCATATATTGCTAACATAAAATAACAATACCCTAGTTCAGGGGTGGCGAACCATTGCCACGCGTGCCATTGATGGCACGCCACAAAATAATTTGGGCACGGCAGTAATTAAGGAATTTAGGTACCTAATCGAAACAACTTATATTTAACAATGAATTGAACATGAAGCTTCAAGGCCCAAATAAAACAATTATTGTTATGATAGATCTCATTCATGCTTTCGAAGCTAAACTGCAAGTTTTCAGTAACGATACTGTTACCAACAAAAACTACAAGTATTTCCCATACTTGAAAAAAATCTCCAGAGATTTGGATTTATATGAAAAACCAGACCAAGCAAAAGTCACTGAAGATTTTAATTTGGTAATTAATTCTTCAATCAAAGAATTTTCAACGAGATTTTCTCAGTTCAAAGAATTAGGGAGCTTTCACACCAAAGTAGCATGCACTTGCGACTTGCTGCCTAAAGCAGGAAGCACGTCGCAACTTGCGTCTTCCATGTTTACTTTCATACCAAAGTCGCACAGTGCTACTCCATTTATCATTAGTCCTCTGTTGCTAATAATAAAACAGTTGCCTAGATATCGTCGGAAGAAGACAATATTGTGTTAATTGCTACTGTGATTGCAAGGAGAAGAAAAAAAAAGAAGGAAGGCCTAGATTCATCCGTACTTACGAGATAATGCTGATACACATAGCACGTTTATTGTATTCCAGCAGTTATCGTCCGGTAAACATTTTTTGCTAGACATCACGAAAAACGTACAAGAAATATTAAAACTCAGACACCAAAGCATGTCAAACAACGTGTACGCGGCTTGGAAACACGTCGCAAAGTGTCAAAATTATACGACATGCTTTATATTCGAGTCGCACATCGCATGTTGCCACGTCACATTTTTGCGACGCGACTTTGGTGTGAAACCACCCATATCTTTGAGTAGATTTTAAAATAAGTGGCATGCTACCTGCTTTCTGGCAGCAAGTTGCACGTCGCATGCTACTTTGGTGTGAAAGCTCCCTTATCGGAAACACTGAAATTTATTATATATCCTGATGTAATTTCACTTGATAAACTGAATTTGGCCAAATTTGATTGGTTGGAAATTGAAGAAATTGAAATGCAGCTGATTGATTTCCAGTCTAGTTCAATATGGATTCAAAAGAGTTGGAATTAAATGAAATAGAACGACTATATGTATCAGGTAATATAAGTAAAAATGCCAATATCAAAATTATGGAAACGTGGAATTCAATTCCAGACACATTTAGCAGTCTGAAGAAGCTGGATTTTGCTATCTTAACAATATTTTCATCCACCTATGCTTGTGAGTCATTATTTCCAGAAATGAATAACATTAAAGACTCGCTTAGAAGCCGTTTCTCAGATGAATCCAGTCCAGCTTGCATTCTGCCAAAAGTAACAAAGTATGGAGCTAATATAAGTTATTTAGCATCTAATTCTAAAAAACAGCAGAAGTCGCACGAATTTTTTCTTTCATTTAAATAAACATAATGCCACAATTGCTGTACAAAATGTATATTTTTTGTTGCAAATAAAGAGTTTTAAGTTGATGGTATTTAGTTTTATTTTTTTCCCATTAATCACTAAGTCAAGGTTGTTTGATGGCACGTCATGGCCTCATTAAACATTTCTTTAGAAAAAATGGCACGTAGATGAATAAAGGTTCGCCACTCCTGCCCTAGTTGTTCAATGATATTTTTAAATGAGACATTATATTGCTGGTTGTTGACAAAATAACATCTTTTTGTAATGTTTTTTAAAAGTATTTATATGTAGCACTTTATATTGTGAAGGAAGGGCGTTATAAAATTTTGCTATTTGATAGGAAAAGCTACGCTCGAAAAGAGCCGTTTTATGCAGCGGTGGTGTAAGTGTGCCCTTAAATCTAATATTAACGTTATGGACGTCTTCCCTAAATGAAATTCTTCGGTGTAAGTAAGATGGTCTTTTTTCAAAAATTATTTTATAATAAAAGGTAGCACTTTGTAATCTCCTTCTGTTAGACATGTTGAGCCAGCCTAGTTCAGATAATTTATAAGATACACGATCATATTTTCTTATTCCGTAAACAAGTCTCAAACATGAGTTTTGCACTCTCTGAATTCGTAGCTTCGCATCATATGTAAGCGATGGGCCGTAAATTTGGCAGCAGTATACGAAATGAGATAATACTAGTGCTTCACATATAACAGACTTGATCTTGATAGACAAACATTTTCTGTGAGGATATATTAACCTTAAGTTCATGTAAGCCTTTTTTAAACAGTTAGAAATATGCAAATTAAATCTAAGGCTGCTGTCAAATATAAGACCCAAGTTTCGAGCCTCTTTAACTATTGGAAGCGTAGCATTATTCACGTTTAAGTTAATATTGGTTTCTAAGATGTTTAGGTCATTACGATTGCCAAATAATAATACAACTGATTTACTGGGGTTAAGTTTTAGACTATGTTTTTCAGATATATCAGCAATGTTCTGCAAATCATGATTGATACTCGATAATGCACGTTGAACATCATGTATAAAAAATGAGTAATATAACTGAGTATCGTCAGCATACATCTGAACAGTACACGTATTTACATACTGATGGAAGCTGAACGTATATATAATGTATAACAGCGGGCCTAAGATGGATCCCAGAGGTACTCCGCGAGTTACTTCCCTGGAACCGGAACAAGCACTACGCAACCTCACAACCTGGTTTCTGTTGCTTAAGTAGCTCCGTAGAAGACTAACAGCATCGTTGGACAGACCAACATGACTTAAAATCACGCAAAGCAGGGAGTGATTTATTGTATCAAAAGCGTTACTGTAATCTAATAGAATCAGCACTGATACTTTGCCTTGATCTGTAGCTGTAAAAATATCATCAGTAACATTAGCAAGGGCAGTAGCGCAACAATGTCCCGAGCGAAAACCTGATTGGCATTTTGGAATTACATTATTATTCTTTAAATAATCTCTCAACTGACTGTCAATGACTTTTTCCAAGCTTTTTGATAAGGTTGGAAGAATGCTAATTGGGCGTAAGTCTTTATAGGCAGTAGGATTTGAAATTTTAGGTATTGGTATAACCATAGCCATCTTCCAACTGGTTGGAAATGTATTTGTCAATAAACAAGTATTTATAATATGGGTAATATAGGGTATAATTAGAGGGCAACAAAATTTGATGACTTGTAGATTAATTCCATCCCCACCAGTATTATTGCTTTTTAGTTTATTAATAAGTGAAACAACCTGTGATGCAGTAATCAAGGAAAAGTTAAAATTGTTTAGATGATCAGTTAAGCGATTATTTGAATAAGATTGAACGAGCTCGGGTACATTGTCATTAATTTCAGGTATTGCATTAATAAAAAAGTCATTGATTTCTTGTGAACTACCAAATTCATTTGGCAAAGCTACTTTTGTTCTATTAGCTACATTTCGCGATTTCAGCTCCTTCCACATTGTTTTAGGAGATTGGTTTCGTAATACATAATTAAAGTAAGCTTTATTTTCATTTATCAAAGCCCGGGTTGTGAAGTAACGCAGCATTTTGTAGTAATCCCAGTGAGCTGAATTTCTAGTTTTTTTGAATTTCCGTTTGGCTTTGTCCCTTAGTGACATGAGTAGTTTTATATTGTCAGTAATCCACGGAGCTTTACTCTTAGTTATTCTTATTGTTCTGATGGGAGCATGCTGATTTAGTAATAGAAGTATATTCGAATTTAGAAACTGAACCTTATCGTCTACTTCTGCCATATCATAAATGAGGTGAAATTGTATTTGCTGTAATTCATTATAAAATTGCTCAGAATTGAAATTTTTAAAACATCTGAAAGTCTTATACATGTGATTAATGCTTGGATTAGCAATTAATAATGTAACGGGTGTTCATAAACAGTCGTCATCCCAGTAGGTTTTGACTTCAGAAACGTATGTCTATTAAAATTGAGAAAAAATGCGCTATGACAGTACTCAATGACGTTTCATTGTGTTGTACGAATTAATCAAAGACATAACATTTTGTTTTTTAAGGCAACTGGGATGACGACTGTTTATGAACACCCGTTACAATGTACTAATTCATGATCTGAAAGGTGTGGTTCGGTCACTCCAGAGTCAATTATTAGATTTGGAGATGAAGTTAATATAACATCAAGAAGCGAAGCAGTATTATTTTGAAATCGGGTAGGTTCAGTAATAACTTGTTTCATGCTAAGGGCATCTATCATTGTATTAAAGTAAATAGAATCATAGTTTGAAAATTTTAATAAATTAATATTGACGTCCTCAAAGCAAACCAGTTTTTCCGAAATGGCAGTGCATAATACAAGTGACTGTTCTAGTTCATTACAGAACAATTTATAATTTAAATTAGGGGGTTTGTAAACTACACCAACTATTAACCTTATATTGTGCAACTTTAATTCAAGCCAAATTTGTTCAATGGTATTATTGGTCGGTATTAATTTAAAATTAAATTGTTTTTGAACGTATATACCTACACCACCACCTCGCGCTTCACGATTCCTGCGAACGAGCTGATACCTGTCCATATATCTAATACTTACTATATTGCTAGTGGCTATGAGTGGGAAACTCACGAAGGAAGTGAGACAGACAACCAACTCTTCAATGTATAATGGTGAGCTGTGCGCAAGCGCGGCGGCGTCGTCCGCCCAATGGGGAAGTGGTCAAGTTTAAAATTCGCTTTTAAAGGCGGAGTTCGAATTCTCACGCATGCGCACGAGACGCGTTATACTCAAAGTGAGACTATGTCGGCGCCGTAATGTTTTCTGACGTTTCCAGGCCCTACTAGCAATATATGTGTATTATATATATGTATGAGGTCACTGATAATACATACATACATACCCGTCAATAGCAAGATTATCGTTATTTATATCTCGCGTCAGGGCGTCAGCCAGGTCTCACTAATAGCAAAAATATCATAACTTGAGTCAAAGATATAGTTCCTAACTTCAGCTAGCTTTGGGTGTAAGGATTGAATATTTATGTGAGCAGCCTTCATCAATTGGGATTCCATCCTTCTGATTCCATAACCTAAAATCAAACAAACATATTATAAAGTTACCTACTATATTCGATATAGTAATACTTAATGCAAAGTGCAAGCAGGTTAATATTTGCTATGCATTACTGGGAAAAAAGAGTCTTAACTAAAATACAACTATGTAATAATGCCAACTAGTGATAATCATTGTAAACAATGCAAGTAAATAAACATAAATAATTAGAATTTAACTTGTGGAGAACGCAAAAATGTATTCAGTCTTAACAATACAGACCACACAGCTAAGTACTATTTGTATTTTGTATTTTGTAATATGTTTTTCCCATTTTAGGTCATTCGATATTATCACACCCAGATCTAATTGCTCACGTACTTTGCGCAGGACAGTACCATTTAGAAAATATTGCACTTTGGGATTGTTGTGACCTATATGCAGTACTGTACACTTATCAGAGTTTAAAGAAAGTAGCCATTTTTTGCACCACTTTTCTAATGTTACCAGATCTTCAACACAGAATCGGACCCAGGAACTCCGCTGAGTACTGGAAGAGGCTTTGATGTAGTTTGCTGTATACGCACTGAAAACGTTCGATTTGATAAAAAATCTTCTAGTAGCAGAAGCAAAGCTCCGCGTATCACAAAATGTTCTAATAGGTAATCTTTCAAAAGGCTTTTTCATAGTCCAGGTATATGATATCAATGCATTTTCCCTGATTTACTGCGTTCATCCAAAAGTTTAGGTTTGATAAAAGGTTGGCTACTACGGACTTTCCAGGAGAAAACCCCTGCTGATTTGATGGGATTACACCATTGGCTTTGAGAAACTCCATAAGCCGTTTTAGTTTTTCAAAACACTTACATACAATACAAGTCAAACTAATCAGTCTGTAGTTACCAGGTTCCAGCTTGTCGCCCTTGTTATATACTGGGACTATTATTGAGTGCGTCTATGAATCCGGAATAGAAGAGGTTCGAAGACAACTATTAAATAATATAGTTAGCGAATCTGCCAATGCATAGGAACACCATTTCCATAAATGAGGGGAGATTTCATCGGGCCCTGGAGATGAATAAAATTCCAATGATTCGGTGATTATGATCACTTCTTCTGACGTTACTGTAAATGCAGCTATTTCATTTTCTACTCGATTGGAAGAACGAAGACTTGGCAGGTTTCCAGTTGCATAAGGTTTAATTGCCAATTTACCAATTTACTAAACAAACTAAACAAATATCAACTAATAGTTGTGCGACATACTCAAAAATTAAATGTAGCAAAAATATACCAACTTATTTGATATTGCTGTGTTTAAGCTTTTAAGTATACTTGCTATGGACACAATTCGTTGAAAACCCCTAACCACACAAATATTTAACAATCGCTAAATATGTATTTTGAAAGCAAAGCTGTCATCTTTAGTAGCCTTGAAGAAAAAGACTAACCCGACAAATTTGGCCGAAGATATGCTCTTCACCAAATCACCAGTAAAACACTTTTTTCTTGAAGGTTACTAAAGATCACAGCTTAGCGTTAGCTGTTGATATACGTATTTAGCAGTTGTTAAATATTTGTGTGCTTAAGATTTTTAACGAATTGTGTCTGATTCAAACCACTGGTTCGAGCATTGTCTTAATACTTGCTATGATCTCTCTATAATATAATACCTTATTACTTAATAAAATCGTAATCTCAGGGTTCTTTAATATTTATTTAAGGAATTTGTAACTTACCTTAGCATTCTTTTGAGCATGTGTTAGAATTAAGTTTGTTAATCCGACTCTTATCTCAGGTTACTGTCATAATTTAAAGTTAATGCAATACAATTTAGCTAAATACTCTCAAGTAAATAAAGTACAAGTAGGAACAAAAACATTAATTAATTAGTCGACTGTAAATACACGAGAGGTCTTTTTTATCCGGATAAAATTGATTTTTTTACAAGAATTTTGTTGCTTGGAAAATTGACGACACAAACCGCCTATGATAAAAAAGCGAGTCCGAAGGACGAGATTTTTTATCTGGGGTTTGTGGAGTCAATTTACCCAATAGAAACCAAATTAGAGTTTAAAAAATGAAATTTTATCCTGGAGAAAAAAAACCTCGAGCGTAATTCGATGAGATAATTTAATGAATAATAAAAAATAATAGCTAGGTAATTATGAAAAATTCAAGAATACATTTATTTATTTAAAAATTACAATTATTAAAAACACAATGATTAAAAATCAGGTTCGAAAAAGCCTGCCATGGAAGTTTGCACACATTTTATCCAGTAGCAAAGTTAGGGCTAACTTGATCCAATGTCAAAGTGACAAATATATCGCGGCTTATGGGCTTTTTATATATGAATTCAATTATCAGGTAAATAAAACATTTGAGTAGTCACATCAACGTAATTGAAATTCATTAATAATCTGGTCGCTATGTTGATTCTTATTTTTAATTAACAAATCAAATTACAAATCAACAAAACAATTGTTACTTGGGAAACAACGATTACAAGCTTGTGACTTGAAATTCCTGAGAAGTGAGGGATAATTTTCTATAATGTAGCGGAGTGTGTTAATATATTGGATAGTCTACTACCAGAAATTTTGCCCATAAATAAATACATTGTAGTTTTTGGGGATTTACATATAAATATGTTTAATGTTCAAAACCTTATAAATAAGTTATTTGACACAACTACTACACTGGATTCAAATGGTGTAAGTGACCATTTGTTGACATTTTGTGAAGTAAATGTATCTTGGGTAAAAAAAATAAAAAGTTTTTGACAATAAGAATTGTACCTAATAGTAATTTATATTACACTACTGGAATGTAGTGTTTTGCAGGTCAAACCAAGTAGATTCTAGAGCTCGTCTGCGGATCGCCCTGGAAGCTTGGGGAGACCTGCAAAACACTTTCCGGTCATGTATCGTACAATATTTTTTTACGGCAGCCGAGTCAATACTTTCAAACTTGAGAATTCACTTTCGAAAACTCAAAAAAATTATGACAGTATTTATTATTTGACTTATCCAAACAATAACACAATCTTGTTTCCACAGTAACGAAGGCATCAGGGACCGGCAAAAGCTTTTACTGGTCCCTGATGCCAGTTTTCCGATCTTGACCGGCAAAACGTTACTTTCTGGCAAAAAAATTCTCCAGAAACTGCATATTTTGTGGTCGGTCATAAAAAAAAAATTGATGAAAATACTTTTTTAAATGATTTATCAAGAATAAAGTGGGATGACTTGTACTACATCTATGATATTGAAAACAAAGTTTGAATTTTTGACTCAAAATATAAAGCAGTTGTTTGACATATACAGGGTGTAGAATTGGTTCACGCACCATAGGGATTTCCATGTTAAATTCTTAATGTTCAAATATTGGCTCCCCAAATGATTTTAGAGAAAAAGTGTAAATATGTTTTTTGTAGAGAAAAAAATACTGTATACTACCATATCATTACTTATTTTTTTACTTTTCATACAAGGGTTAAAATTAAGGAAATTAAAACTACTATTTTAGCAAAAATAGGTAGTGCCTTGGAATCGTTGAAACAAAAAACAATTGTTAGTTAGCTGTCATGTTAGCCTCTTAATAATAAATGTAGAAGTGTTTTAAGTAATTTTGCGTTTAGACAATGCATTCTAGTGCCGAAAATTTATTTTCCTTTCTTACAAAACAGAGAAACTTAAACTGTCACCTTAATAAAAAACAGCGATGCTTTGATAAACTGTTGAAACAAGGCCACTGTCATTTTAACAAGCTGAATCTCGTTTTTCTTGCATATTGAAAATTTAAAATAATGAGAATAATAATCTGCAATAGAACAAGTAAATTTTATTTAACGAATTAACACAAAAAAAACAATTACTATAATAAATGTTCAAATAAGCCTCCAGCCACTGTTAAACAATAACCCAGTCTATCATAAAATTCTCGTCTGACATTTGCCAACTGATTTGGCGAAATTCTTGCGCAGTGATCTTGAATACTAATTTTCAATTGTTGCAAATCTTCAAAACGGTTACCACTGTAAATCTTTGATTTAAAATTTCCCCATAAATAGAAATCATTAGGAGAAATGTCAGGACTCCGAGCAGGCCAACAAATTTCGTATCCTCTACCAATAACTTTGCCATTGAAGCTTTGATTTAAATATTCCCGGACGACACGACTGTTATGTTCAGGACATCCATCCATTTGAAACCAAACTTCTTCATTTTCCGGTGCAACCTCATTTATAGCTGGTGTTATTTCTTCGGATAATACTTGTAAAAAACGTTCAGACGTTAAATTTCCATCAAGGAAAAGATACCGGCCCAAACATTTAATTTTTGAGGATATTGGGTTCTCGTTGCTAAATAATTATGGGGATTTTGTGTAGCCCAAATTCTACAGTTTTGCACGTTTGGCTCATTGTTAAGCGTAAACGTGCACTCATCTGTAAAACAGACATTCCTTAAAAATTTTCTATCTTCGTTTGTTTTTTCCATAATGGTGAGCAAAACTCAGCTCTTCTCTCCATATCATTCGGAAGCCACTCTTGGTGGCACTGATATTTATGGGAACGGTACTGGTGCTTTTTCAAAATTTTGTGCACTGTAGTGTAGTGTATCCCAGTATTTTCTCCCATTTGACGTACACTTACATTAGGATTTTCAGTTACTGAAAGTAATATGTCGACAGCGTTTGCATTTTCTTGATGTCTTACATTTTGCAAGGCGTTTTCATTACATTTACACTTATTATTTACAGTACCAGTTGCTTCAAATTTGCGGATCATTCTGTCAACAGTAGTGTGGCTTGGAATTGGTCGATTCGGATATTCTGCAGCAAACATATCACTCACTGCACGTGCACTATTACCAGAATAGTACCATTTCACCATTAGGATCTTTTCATTCAACGAATACATGATATTATCTCAGAATTACTTAAAACACTTCTACATTTATTATCAAGACGCTAACATGACAGCTAACTAACAATTGTTTTTTGTTTCAACGATTCCAAGGCACTACCTATTTTTGCTAAAATAGTAGTTTTAATTTCCTTAATTTTAACCCTTGTATGAAAAGTAAAAAAGATATTCCTCCAGCATTAGCGGATTCAGAGAAAATAAATGGGTATTTCTGCAGTGTTTTTCAAAAAACACACAACTGTAGTAGGTACTAATAAAATTCTGTATCATAGTACTCGTAGTAATAGAAAAAATGATCAAATGAATTTCTCTTTTAAGTTAGTGCTTCCATCTGATATTTATAGATACCTATATTAACAATATGAAATCAAACGCAGCTGGTATTGATGGCATCACATTGCAAATGTTAAAACAAAGTCTGCATGTTGTTATTTTGCATATTACACACATCATAAATTGCTGCCTTGAAAGGGGTTACTTTCCAAACTAGTGGAAAGATTCTCTTGTCTGTCCTCTGCCAAAATTCTTTTCTGATCCTGCTACTTTTTCAGATTTAAGACCAGTCAGTTTGCTTCCTGTTATTTCTAAAATTTTAGAAAAGGTAATACTTACATGCCCAATTAACATAGATAATTTTTTTCGGGGGAGTCATAGTACAACCACAGATCTTTTGAATATTACCGACAATATTGTAAATATATATATATAATAAATTTATGCAGCAGATATGTTCTCAAGTGCTTCTTTTTCTCATATTCAGTTATATGCTGATGACACACAATTGTTGTTTAACTAACTTTAATCCTGACTATCCAGAACGGGCTGCTGAGGTCTTGAGCTTGGACTTGAAGAATATTGTCAAATTTTCAAAAGAGCACAACTTGAAAATTAATCCCAATAAGACTAAACTATTGCTTTTTTGTCCAGAAAGCAAAAGAAAGGATCTTTTAAATCGTCTTTCTATAAAAATTTATGAAAAATTGTTATTATTTACGAACTGGAAAAACTTGGGCATATAATATATAGACATAAATTTAACATTTGAGAAACATATTTCAACCCTATTAAAGAAAAGTTATATAAAAATGAAACTGCTATATGCAAATAGTCACACATTAAACTTTAAAACTAGAAACAAATTATGGGAATCACTCATTATGTCAATATATTCATACTGTTTTATAGTGTAAGTACGTACTATCCATTTTTGCACGTCGTCAATAGAAAGAGAATTCAATATGTTCAAAACACTTGTTGCAGGTTTGTATATAAATTGAGAAAATTTTATGATGTTTCTGCTAATATTAAAGCATTGGATTGGCTCAAATGTGACAATAATTATCGCTATAATTTTACAATATTTTTAGAAAGTTAAAATAGAAGAAAGAACCTGTTTATCTGTATGGAAAAACTTACTTTTAGAGAGGCTGTGTATAGTTGTAGCTTAAGAGATAGAATTTTTTTAACAATGCCACATCATAGAACCTCATTATTTCAAAAAGGTTTTACT
Source organism: Agriotes lineatus (assembly GCA_940337035.1). Lineage (NCBI taxonomy): Eukaryota > Metazoa > Arthropoda > Insecta > Coleoptera > Elateridae > Agriotes > Agriotes lineatus. The sequence goes on from CALNHX010005217.1 coordinate 40,987, forward strand.
TACAACTGTGTAAATTCATATAATTGCCTACGCAATTTGAAGAGTGCAATTTTAGTTTCCTAAGGTCAAAATATAAACAATATTTGTTAGAAACTCAGTAATGTTATGCGTTTAGTATTTAACTAAATTCATGAGTAGTATACCAGCTACATAATTATGTTCTTCGGGTTCAGTTGTTATTTTTTTAGGTTTAGCATTTCTGGTGCAATTGGTTAAGTGGAGGAATGGCCACAAGGTTAAACTTCTCCAATTGTGCCCTTTGCAATGTAGATACTTATTTATTTATTATTTGTATGCATTTGTGAAGCTAAATAAAGACGATATTTATTTATTTATTTACTATATTTGCTACCCACTGTAAATAAGGGTGTTACCAATGCTTCCTTCCATATTTCCATATAACTGTTAGTTTTTACTCCCAAATTATAAATAAATAGAAGAGGATTTTGTAACCAGTCTGCACAGCCCTTGAAGAGGTACGGGGCTAACTTATCTATCCCAGCAGCTTTCTTAGGTTTCATTTTCTTGATAGATTCCCGAAAGTCTTCAATAGTAATACTGTCAATATTTAAACAATCATTTATAATGTTAGAAACAGTAAAATTCAAGTAATAGGATGAAATACAATATAGAATGAAAATAAGTTGCATTACAGATTTTAGCCGAGATTCCTTTCGTATGCTGCTGATGTAAGACCAAAAGTGTGCAACATTGCTCTGTGAACTTAGTTCTACTTCACATTATGATCTCCTTTTATTAAGAATTTCAGCTGCCTTCTAGTTTCAATGTATTCACTATTATAACGTTCAGAAAGGAATCTCTGCTTCGTTTCTTTATTAAACCAACATGGGTGTTTTCTGAACATTCTTGTTTTTGATGCAGTGCTATCTATAACATTGTATAAATTGCCATAGAAAATCGCAATTGCTAAATTCACATCTGATTCCAAATATAAATTTGACCAATCTATATTAGAAATATTTTGAGTGAGAAGCAAGAAATCACATTTTTTGAAAGTATTGTAAAATTCAACTACTTCCTTATCAACAGAATTAGTGCAATTTTGCTGTAACCTTATAGTAATCGATAAAGCAGGATGATATATATTTTTAGCAACAAAAGTGAGTACTTCTTTTGCTACTGAACAATGATTTAAATTCTGAATAAATTACCAAATCTAAAGTTTTTTAAATGGATTTCTAATATTGTTAAATAATTTAAAATTATTAAAATTTATAAAATTATGTATAGGCCCGTCGATAAGTCTTTTAAAATGGCTGTTAGCGGGAGTAATTCCGGACAAGCTGGAATAAATTTTAATCTGTTCTGTTGGGACTCAGAAAATATATATTATTTTTGCACCCCTTGACAGGCCCGGATTTAACCGCTATGCTTAAAAAAAGGTCTAAATTTCGATATTTTTCCTAATATTAGTGAATATCTCGATTAGTATCAACTTTTGAGCAAAATGCGTAGGTAGTTGTCAAAATTAAAGAAGAGTAAATTCTCTACAAAAAATGTTCTATACATTTTTGTCATACGTTCGCTTGTTTCGAATTGATAGGCGTCGAAATATATTTTTTTCCAGCATTTGCTTGTTACTTTCTTTTACGATAAAAGAAGTATTAGATTCACCCCAAAAATTCGAAATTGAGTTTTCAACAGATCTTCACGTTTTAAAGTCCCCTGAACCCAGAAAACATGTTTTTGTTTATTGCTCTGTCTGTGTGTCTGTTTGTGAACAGAATATCTCAAAACGAAAAGAGGTATGACGTTGAAACTTCATATATAAGTTTTGTGTACTATCTAGATGCCACAGCAAGCTTTTGAAGAAAATTGCATAACCGGAAGTAGGTGTTTACTCTTGTGATTTTTCAGTTTTTTTGAATTTTTTCAAAAACGGCTCTAACGATTTTTTTCAAACTTTACAATTTTATAAAATTTTTAATGTGTATTGATGTGAGCTAAACAATTTTTTAGTCGAATACCTCTAAAATGGGTTTCTTTTGTTTTCTTTTCCAATTTTTTTTATTAACTTCTATTTTAAATAGAACACCCAGTATATTATTACATTCTTGAATTCAGCTTAAATTTTAGAGAAAATTTATCTCTTGAACTAACGCTCTATTGTGTACGGTTTCTGTACAAATTGCAATTTTATAAAATTTTTGACAAATGCTTGTATGTATGTATGTATAATACTTGCGGTGTAGAGGCTGCTGCTTTATGTGCTTGCATCTGGCGGTACAATGCTCAACTTGCCCCGGATTCGAGATACAAAGTTAAAGATTAAAAATAAAATTTTGGCTAATAGGGCAGTCGATAAGTCTTTTCAAATGGCTGTTAGCGGGAGTAATTCCGGATGATTCAATTAGGGACAACATTTTATTTCTGCATGCATTTAGTGGCTGCGATACTGTTTCCGCACTATACAGGCAGGGGAAAATGAAGTTCGTTAAACTTCTACAGAAAGAGAACAACTTACAGAAGGCTGTTCAAATTTTCAAAGACCCAAACGCGTCAACAGAGGAAATAGATAAAGTGGGAGAACAATTTTTTCTTCTTCTGTATGGATCAACACACTGTGTATCATTGAACAGGTATAGATACCAGTGTTTCGTACAATCTATTAACAGAAGTTTACCAAATCTAGCATCATTACCACCAACCAAAGAAGGAGCTCGCTTGCACTCGTTCCGTAGTAGTAGTAGTAGTAGAACCCATTATCCCCTTAAGGGGCATAGGGTGTTGATATAGTTTTTCCAGTCCTTCTTCACGCGAGCCAGTTGTTCAAGTTGTGATATTGACCTATTAGTCTCTTTTGCAACTGTTCTTCGCCATGTAGCCCTTGGCTGGCCCCTTTTCCTGTAGCCCTGCGGATTCCAGTACAAAACACTTCGACTAATCACCTTCCTGTCCTTCCTTAGCGTGTGCCCAGCCACCCATATTTCCTCCTTTTTATATCGGTACTTATACCCACTTGGTCAGTTCGTCTCCATAGTTCCTCGTTACTGACGACATTTGGCCACCAAATTTCAGGATATTACGTAAACATCTATTTACAAAGACTTGTAACTTCTGCTTTATCACATTTGTCATCGACCAAGATTCAGCTCCATATAGCAGCACTGGTTTCACGATAGAATTAAACACTCTCACTTTAGTCTTTATAGTTAAGTTACTTGCACGCCATATATTATTTAGCCTAATGAACACGCTTCTAGCTTTATTAATTCTGGTTGCCACATCTTTCTGCACACTGTTTTCTGCCGCCATCACGCTTCCCAAGTACGTAAACTCATCTACACGCTCTATTTGTTCACCTTCCACCCTGATGCTTTGGGGAGCATCCACATTTATACACAATAATTTGGTCTTCTTTCTGTTTATTTGCAGCCCTACTTTCTTTGATTCCATCACTAATTTGTCTAATTTTTCCTGCATGTGACGTCCGTTGTGTGACAGCAAGCACAGATCATCGGCGAAGTCAAGATCTTCTAGAGTCCCATTTAGTTTCCATCTTATTCCTCTTTTTTCGCTGTCGACACTTTTTCTGAGAACTTCATCCAACACTAATATAAATAGTATGGGTGATAGGATACAACCCTGCCGTACTCCAGTAGTTGATCGAAAGGCTGTTGATAAATAACCCTTATCTGCTACTCTGCACTCGTAATCGCTATAACCTGCCTTAATTAGTTTAATTATTTTCATGGGTATGCCTCTATTTCTCAGAGTGGCCCATATGCATTCCCTATTCAGGCTATCGAAAGCTTTTTATAATCGATAAAGGCTAAGTACAGTGGTGCATTGTATTCGATTGCCTGCTCTATTATTATTCGTAGTGTTATTATGTGATCCGCACATGATCTACCGGCTCTAAACCCGCATTGCTCTTCACGCAGCTGTTCTTCTATTACTGGCAATATTCTATTTAGTATAATTCTATAAAAGATCTTACTTACAACACTGAGCAGGGTAATGCCTCTCCAATTATCGCATTTCTTGAGATCGCCTTTTTTTGGCAGTTTAATGATTACCCCTTCCTTCCAGTCCTTAGGAAATTTTTCCTCTTTCCAAATTTTCTCCAACAGTGGTTTCAGTAATTTCACAGAAGCAGCTGTGTCTATTTTTAGTATTTCCGCTGTTATCTGATCTATGCCCGGTGCTTTACCCTTCTTTGCATGTTGTATTGCATTCAGAACTTCATCGTCAGTTGGTGGGTCGACACTTACGTTAAGTTCAGGTCCCGTACGGTACAAGTTCCTGAATTTCTACATTTACTTCTTGCTCCATGTTTAGCGTTTCTTTGAAATACTCCAACCACCGCTCCAATTGCTGTTCATCTGTGCACTCGTTCCGTACTTACAACCAAATTCAGCTATGGTATGGAAACGAAAAATCACCTTTCGAGTGGGGATGGAGAAATTCAAAGAATGGATTAATGCCCATTCCCACTGTACAAGACGGAGCTCCCCAAGAATTACTTAAACTAATTTCTTGTAAATGCGCCAAAGGTTGTAATGTATCTTGTCGCAAAGCAGGTTTTCATTGCTCAGTAATATGTGGTTTCTGTCAGGGCAAATCTTGTCTGAATACTGTGGACGTGATCGAAGTAGACGACGAAGACGACGACGAGGACTTGCATATCGATCTAGAACAATCAATATAACATTCCCAAGAATATGAAGCAAATTCGGAACACGAGACAGATATTGTTGAAAGTCAAAGTGATATTGAACAACCACCAACGTCAAAAAGGCAAAACAAATTGATGAGCAGTCAACTTCAAAAGAAACTTGAAGTTAGCAAAGTTGGAATAGTGGAACGTCAATAATAATAAAAAAAAAGATCTGGTGTGATACACGCACACAACTTCCTTTCATAGTGATTTTATAATTGAGGATCTGAGAATGATAACTAGGTAAAAACCAAAAACCAAATTTTTCAGGAGAGCAAAAAAACTTATTATTTTCTATTTAGTTTGTCACTCGGGACTTTTCGTTTATTTTTTGATTTAAATTGGTACTTCTACCACTATTTTAATTCAAATGGCAGTAATATATATCTTCTTGTTAAAAAAAAAACCGATTTGAAAAAATGGATTTACCTAGTTTTCATACCAAACTAAAAAATTAAGTTTTTTTTTTGATGTTATGTAGATTTCGGGTTAGATCTTGACAACAAACTTAAAGAATATGAAATAATCTTTATTTTTTATTAATTCAAATTTTTAACTACAAAGATAATATATTGGTAACATGACAGAAAAAAATAAATTTATTAGTCTTCGTCATCGGATTCTGCTTCTGTTTCGCTTGCTTCCGCGTTGTTTTCCTCCAGAGACCGGTACCATTCATGATATGCTTGGGGTACATATTCAGAAAGTTCTTGCAGATTTTTCAGTTTTTTTAGGATTTATTGGAAGCTTACTTTGATACAGGTGCTTGACGTTCTCCCAGTTTAATGTCTCCAACGAGGCAGACTCTTTAAACAAAGAGTGAACTGTCGGGTCGTTTTCAATATTGTGGTGCATAGAAACTGTTAAACTTTTCTTCTCATAGGAAAAACTTTTATACTTCGTTATGGTAAAATTTTTGAAGGTTTTCTTGAAAAATGTTTGCAAATATGATCTGTAATCTTTTATCATTTTTGGTAGAACGTTGATCACTTTGAATGTTTTGGAAGTCTGCAAAACTTTGGACATCCATTCTTCTGGTAAGTATAGATATGTTATTTTTTCTTTTCCTTCTCGATGAGACCGAATTTACGATCACAAGGTAGAAAAGAGTGACCTCTTTCTGGAAACCTGTGAATGATTTTGGTAAACTCTCCTGTTGCTGTTAACATGGACAAAAATTCAACCATCACCAAATTTTTGTTTTGTCCAACACAGTTGTCAGTAAAGATATACAATGTTGTGACTGAAGGGTCGATATTATTATCGATGTAGTGTTTCAGAAATGAAACAGTTTCATTGGCTCCTTTCTTTCCGATAGTCTCATCATACATATACATCGACGATAGACCACTTTTCCCAGAATAAAAACATTGATTATATACCCACAACTGACGTTTGTAGAATACTTCTCCTATGGGCAAGATGGGCACAGGTAAGTTCTGCTGATAATCGAAAATAACCACGTCAATATGTCCGTCAGTTTTAGCATTCTGGCATACATTTTTCAAGTCCTTCATAAAACTTATTAGCTTTTGTCAAATGAAGTTGATGAGATGTTTTCAATTTAACTTTTTCTTCTCCCTGGCTGGCTTCTATCTGGTTTTTGTACTTATCACAAATGTTACAAACGTCTGTTTTAGGTTTACCAAAGGATAAATTAAAATTCGTGTTGAAAATTTTGGCATAAAACTCATATGATACTTTGAACTTGGTGTTGTTATCTTCTTTAAAACAAGCAAACATTTCAGGTTCATATCTTTCTACATAAAGTTGGTGCATTTTACGTATACTTAAGTCGGGAGATAGGTATTTTTTTGTACTTTTCTTTCTTGTATAATGGGAAATCCGGACCGGAAATGAATTGATATGGGTTTTTATTTGCTCTACCAAATGGTTAGGAAGTTTTCTTGATCTCGAGTTTTGCGAAGTACCCCTTTTATCTAAGGGAGGGGTAGAATTTATTTTCTTTGCATTTGCTATACGGTCGACTCGTCCAAATTTTATACCGTGGAGTCCAGAAAAAGCCATTTTACAGACAGAGTGATCTTGTCCGTCTATTACAACCTAAAACAAACAAAATATTGTAGAAAATAAAATATAAAGTAATAAAATTAATCCTACTTTATAGTGTAAACTTGTGTTTCTTTTCGATTGTGCAATTAGGTCAGCATCACAAGCGTTTTGATTTTCACCTTTGTCCATCAACCTCTTTTTCATTAAATCAGGTCGTCTCCTACAAACAAAAAAGATACCGTCATTACGTACCCCACTACAAAAAGAAAAGTATTTCCTACCTTTCAACCTTAGAGATTGATATGAGCCCAAAAATATAGGCGTCTTGCACATTCTTAGACCCCAGGTCATTGAATTTCTCTAATATGCTTAACTTAACAGTTTCTGGCAATTTCTGTGTACACTTATTTTTACACTTGCAATCATAATTTAATCGCGCTGGGACATTCTTGCCACTGGATGAAATGTATGGCTTACCGCTATTTCGATTTGATTTTCGTATTTCTTGTTTCCAGGTAAATTTATTTTTCTTCCGCTTCTTTGATTTGGGTTGTAAAGTTTCAGTATCACTATCATTTTCACTGCTGCGTTCAGAAGGAATAATTTGGAACTCACTGTTACAAGTAAAACTTGTACTACCTACTTCTGATTGAAGGTTATGTTTACGTTGAAAGTTGTTTTTACATTTCAAAGTTTTTAAAAATCTGTGTTTTTTATTCACAACTACATCTTTAAACTCACAATAATCAGGATCGGCGTCACTATCATCAATTTCTTCACTTAGAACATCATCAATACCGGAATTATTTAGTGCCATATTTCTCACACATTAACAAATTAACAAATTCGTTGAGAATGAAAAGTAGGTATATCCAGGATATACCTAGTTTTCATTCTCAGTAATATTGAGGATATACATTAACGACATCTAGCAGCGAAACTAGGTACCGGATAAACCTAGTTTTCATATTAAACAATGCGTTGAATGGTACAGAATTGAAACCCGATAAAAACCAAATTTCGCTAAAATGGTTTTTACCGAGTTATCATTCTCAGATCCTCAATTAGCCAAAATTTGATTTTTAATCTTTAACTTTGTATCCCGAATCCGGGGCAAGTTAAGCATTGTACCGCCAGATGCAAGCACATAAAGCACCAGCCTCTACACTGCAAGGTAAAACGAGGTTATCGATTATACATACATACATAGGTACATACATTCAAGCATTTGTCAAAAATTTTCAAAAATTTCAATTTGTACAGAAACCATACAAAATAGAGTGTTAGTTCAAGAGACAAATTTTCTCTAAAATTTTAAGCTGAGTTCAAGAATGTAATAATATAATGGGTGTTCTATTTCAAATAGGAGTTAATAAAAAAAATTGGAAAAGAACAAAAGAAACCCATTTTAGAGGTATTCAACTGAAAAATTGCCTAGCTCACATCAATACACATTAAAATTTTATAAAACTGTAAAGTTTGAAAAAATCGTTAGAACCGTTTTTGAAAAAGTCCAAAAAAACTGAAAAATCACAAGAGTAAACACCTACATCCGGTTATGCGATTTTCTTCAAAAGCTTGCTGTCGCATCTAGATAGTATGCAAAACTTATATATAAAGTTTCAACGTCATACCTGTTTTTGTTTTGAGATATTCTGTTCACAAACAGACACACAGACAGACCGACACACAGACAGAGCAATGAACAAAAACATGTTTTTTTGGGTTCATGGCACTTTAAAACGTGAAGATTTGTTGAAAACTCAATTTCGAATTTTTAGGGTGAATCCAATACTTCTTTATCGTAAAAGAAAGTAAGAAGCAGATGCTCGAAAAAAAATATATTTCGACGCCTATGAATTCGAAACACGCGAATATATGACAAAAATGTATAGAACATTTTTTGTAGAGAATTTACTCTTCTTTAATTTTGATAACTACGTATTTTGTTCAAAAGTTGATACTAATCGAGATATTCACTAATATTAGGAAAAATATAAAAATTTAGACCTTTTTTTAAGCATAGCGGTTAAATCCGGGCCTGTCAAGGGGTGCAAAATTAATATATATTTTCTGAGTCCCAACAGAACAGATTAAAATTTATTCCAGCTTGTCCGGAATTATTCCCGTTAAAATGTACTTGTCGACTGGCCTAGTAGTTGTTTGCCGTGAATAGATAATTTGTGGACAAGAATCTCAGTGCTAGTAATCTCAGGAAGATTTAAGTCGCCAATTATCAATATGTTTCTGCAATGCACATGTTGTTGAAGACTGCTTTCAATAAAGCTAAGTAGATCAATGTATCAGTCAACAGATGCACCAGGTGGTATGTATATTGCCATTAAAATTATTCTTATATTTAACAAAACTTCCTCAAAATATGAACTATGTGTACTAAATTTTAGAATTTTATGTTTATAATTTACACATACCATCACTCCTCTGCCTCTACTCTTATTGGAAAATTCCCTGAACTTATCCGCTCCCATAACATTGTACATTTCGGTATCCGTAACCTCAGCATCAAATATAAATTCATTGAGACCAGATTCTCTGACACTTATGATGTTATAAACGTTACCCATTGTACTGTTATAGAATTATTGTAGCTTCATCCGCACCCTTCTGCAATTTTGATAGTAAAGTAACATTGTACATGAAATAAATTATATTATATAAACAAGTAAAAATTAAACAATTACAAATTACAGATACAAAAATTCATAAATTAAACCCCTACATCGCTGTCACATTACATTTATATTACCGCTATCGACCATACATACTTTAACGCAAGGCTGAGGCCGCCGAGGTGATATCTTTTAACTGCTCCGGGCTATCGATTATTTGCACCTTTCCACCATACTTTGTAAAAATATTACCCTCGTACGACCACACGTTTCTACATATACGATAGTTTTTTAGTTTAACTAAATTCAGTTGCCCTTTTGTTAGGACTTCCTTAATTGAGATTTTAATTTTTAAAAATCATGCCACTCCACTTATATATAACTACATTTACAATGATTGGTCTGGGACGGCGTTTTATGTTATTTCCAGTACAATGAATCCTGTTTATGTCATCTCTTCTTAATTGAACTTTCATTTTTGCGTGCACTATCTTCAATAATGCTTCTTTGACATTTTCACCTTCGACCTCTTTGACACCAAACACTTGTAGATTATTTCTCCTCGAGTACTGCTCTGACTTATCACAATTTTTTTTGAGTTTCTGGATTTTTCCATTCAACATCGCAATTTCCTTTTTTGTATCACTCACTTCATCTTCTAACATAGATATCTTGCTGCTTAAGTTTGGCACTTATTCGTTCCATTACAGTTTTGGTTATTACGTCAATCAAATTCTGCATCCATTCTTCTTTAACAATGTTAGTTACCACATCTTAAATTAAACAGATTTTTCCATATCCTTAGTTGATCTGGTATTCACTGATATTTTTGAATAGCGAAAAATACTTTACAGTATCAAATTACAGAGCAAAGAAGAAACACGTCTGTTTAACTCGAGCTCTAAATGGACTATATAGAATATATCTTGGTTTTCTGAAGAGCTGACTATTAATAACAATCTATTGATCTCCCAGTGGTGAGTTTGATACATTTATGGAGATACTTACAGCTGTCTTGGATAATCTTAATGAACCTATCCCTAAATGTCATCACAACGGGTGATTATACTTCCTGGTCCGGTCCTTATAGAACACGTGTAGTAGGCGATTTTCGTCTGCTACGTGCAATTTTTTTAAAGCAAAACAAAAAACAACGACGTCATTCACGACCCTTCGCTGGAGTCGCTTCATTACGCTTTTTAGTGTGCTACGTGCCAGTTGTGTTTTGTGTTAGTTCTCCAGTCATGCTGCCGAAGCCAGAAAAACGAAGAGCATCTGCAAAGCTTCGCCACCTGAAACGAAAATTTCAGACAATGCTGGCGAACATTTCTTCCTCTGGATCATCCAGGAAGTAATGCCCAATTGTCACAAGAGGAACTTGGCTCGTTCCTCCAAATACTAATTCCAGTCTTGGCTCGACTGGTATAACGCACTTGTTAAGAGCGTAGCGGGGACTTGGCTCGTCCCTGTACTTAGTACTAAAGACTTGGCTCGTTTTTAAGTACTATACTTGTTCCTTCCGGAACTTGCCCAATACAGTCTTGGCTCGACTTGTATTTATAACGCACTTTGCTAAAGTGCGTAGCGGAGGCTTGGCTCGTCTCTGCACGTAGTACCGAAGACTTGGCTCGTCTTTCAGTATTACACCTGTTCCTTCCGGAATTCCTCCAGGCGACAGTAGGGATTTAGGTATGTGGCTGTACCTATTAAACTTGTAGCCCATACGGGCTCTTTTGGCCCTGTCCTTGAGTGAGCAGGCAAACATTCGGGGTGACCTCTGACCTCATCTCATGCAGCTGAAACTTCACCAAAAAATCGGGGGCGATTAGTTACACTCCGTCAGGGCCCGCTAAACAAACAAACAACCAAACATTTACCGTCTGTCCTGTTCTCTAGTTGACAGCGCCTCTGAAACCTCCCAGGGCAACTTACCCCGCAGACCGAAAATTCGGCGTATTATTACTAATGATTCGGAATCTGAAGTTCCGCCTCATCAAATAAATTACGCGAATCTATTGGGCGTGGACACGAGTACTCCGGCAACATCCGGTTTTATTTTAAATATTCAATTTAAAGTCGTGTCTCGTTGGTCAAGCTATCTTACCTCGGGGGTCGATCTTGCTACGAGGGATAATCTGAAAACCAAATGGCCTGTTCTAGAAAATTGCCCGTCGCTGAATGCTCTGACTGTTAATCCGGAACTACAGGCTGTATTGACAGAGAATCAGAAAAAACAGATGCATTCTTGTTGCATATCGAAATGGACCTGAGCCGAGGGCTAAGTGCTTTGGGAAAAACTAGAAATTCTCTCCTTCAAAACAGTTTCCCTGATCAGGTGAAGCCCGTAGTCCCTGGCTTGGTCGATTGTGCAAACTCGTTTCCTATGCACAATTTTTAGCCTCGCAACACCGCAGACACTAAATTTTTCCAAAACTCAACTTCGATATGCCAAAAGTTGCTCATGAAACCAAAGTTGACTCATTGCTTTTTGGCAGCAATTTCGCTGAAAAATGCAAAGCGGCGCAGCCCCTTCAAAAATCAGGTTTAGACTTGAAAATAAACAACAATGTCCATGCTGTTCCTCAAAAGCGCTACCAGCCTTTTTCGAAGCAAGATCGCCTCCAAGATTCAAAATTCAAACTTCAGAACTTCCTGGACCACCATCCAACCTACAGCAAAGGAAGCCACAGGAAAGTGCTGCCACGTCACAGGCATTAAAGGTACATGTTGAATCTCAGTATGCAGGCCGTCTTAAAAATTTTTTGCACAATGGGAAAACTAAACATTCTTCAATGTATCAAGGGATACTCTATACCGTTTCATATCCCGCCTGTACAACTTAAACAGCCTGTGGCACACATTTTTTCTCCACAGGCCGTTCAACAATACCAATCCGCAATTGATCACCTGCTACACATTGGGGCAATACGAAAATGCACCTAAATTTTTAATTCCAAAACGGATAAGTTTTACAGATTTATACTTACATTAAAACATCAGAACCAATTCATATCTCTACCGCATTTTAAATTAGACGATTATAGAACGGTAAAACATCTAATTGCACCACAGGATTACGTGGCTACCATCGATCTAAAAAACGCCTACTTTGCTTTACCCATATGTCATCCGGACAGAAAAGTTTTACGTTTTACATTAAAGACACATTATATGAATTTTGTTGTGTCCAGTTAGGACTCGACACGGCTGCGTTAAACTTTTAAAACCAGTAATGCATTGCCTGCGATCCTTCGGTCTCGTATCAGTCAATTATTTAGACGATTTTTTATTACTAAGCCAGAACAAAAACGAGTGTGCAACTAATGTTCACAGCACGATATTCACTTTAGAATCTTTTGTATACTTAGTGAATTATCTTAAATGCCGTTTGTTGCCCAGCCAAGAATATAAATTTTTGGGGTTTTTGTTAAACAGCTCGAGAAATTCTATCTTCCTACCCCCTGAAAAAATTGTTAATTTAATCAACCTAATCAAAGGCTTTAGTAATACAAAGAGTTGTAAAATTCGAACTTTGGCAACGCTAATCGGACACTTAATTTCTAATTATCCTGCAGTACCCTATGGTTGGCTGTACACAAAAACTGTCGAACCCCAAAATATTTGGCTCTAAAAGCCAATGCAGGACGGTACGAAGGAAAAGTAATTCTTACAGACCCAATTCGAAATGAACTACGGTGGTGGGTGCAGAACATCCGCACTGAAAATGTTTCTTTGGAACCACACCGCTATAAATTAGAAATTTATTCAGATGCTTCATGCTCCGGCTGGGGTGTTGTTTATGGAAGCTTCAAATGGTGTTTGGACAAACGAGCAATGTAAAATGCATATTAACTACTTAGAATTACTAGCAGCATTGATCGGTCTACAGTGTTTCGCCGAAAGGCTACATTACTGTGCAGTCCTTTTGAAAATTGATAGCACTACGGCGATATCACATATCAACCATATAGGTGGAATTAAATATGAGAAATTGTCCAATTTAGTTAGAAAAATTTGGCAATGGTGCGAATCAAAAGAAATATTGATTTTTGTTACATTGAATCAGTAAATAACACTGAAGCAGATAAAGAATCGTGGTCAACCGCTACTACCACGGAGTATAGTCTTCATGCATTGGCGTTTCGTAAAATAGTTACTGTTTTTGGACACCCACACATTGATTTATTTGCATCAAAAATAAATGCCAAATGTCTGTCGTACGTATCGTGGAGAAGGGACCCCCATTCGGTGGCAGTAGATGCTTTTACTTTAGATTGGTCAAAATTTTATTTCTATGCTTTTCCGCCCTTTTCACTTATAACTCGAGTATTACACAAAATTATTGCCGGCAAGGCCGAGGGGGTATTAGTAGTTCCCCATTGGAAAACTCAACCTTGGTATTCCATTTTTCAGAACCTGTCAATTACAAATCGGATTATATTCAAGCCAATTAAAGCAGTTTTATTGTCACCTTCCAGACAACGTCACCCCTTATCGAGACAGCTTACTCTGTTTGCAGCGAGATTGTCCGGCAATCCTATCGCATCAGAGGACTTTCAGATGACGAAATCATAATATGAATAGCCTCCTTAAGCAAAAGTACCTTAAGACAATATAATACAGCCCATTTAAAGTGGTGGGTATTTGGATAAGAGAAACACTTTGACATCTATCATCCATCTCGGAACAATTTTATGGAATTCCTAAATGACCAGTCTAATAAGGGCTAGAGTTATGCCACACTGAATATGCTGCGTTCGGCAACAAATTTTATTTTGCTCGACCGAATTGACGATAAACTTGTAAATCGCTTTTTAAAGGGAGTGTTTCAATTAAGACCAGTCTTCCCTGGGATCCTCAAAATTATTTTAAGGTATTTATCCACCTTGTACCAGTTACATAGTTTATACCTACAGCTCCTAACCTTTTGTTTAGTAGGACTGTTAGCCCCTAGTACGGTTAATCGAGTACAAACTTTTTTCCAAAATCACGATACAGAATATTAAAAGATCCGTTGTTGGCTTAGAAATGTTAATACCGGAATTATAGAAAACATTAGGTCCATCAAAAACTCAACCAAAAATTATATTACCCTTTTTTGAAAACAAGCCACAATTATGCACTGCCTCGACAATCTTGTTTTCTATGGAATCAACGTTGAAAATCAGAGATCAGGTATCCGAATTTATCCTCACGCATCGCAAACCTTATTACGCAGCCTCTGCGCAAACTATATCCACATGGATAAAAACAGTTATAGGTAACAGTGGTATTACGAACATTTTTCAGCCCATAGCACTAGACACGCCTCATCTTCGGCTGCCATGAGAGCAGGGATTAGCATTGATACTATTTGTGTCACGGCTGGGTGGTCTAAAAGTTCAGAGGTGTTTTTTTTTCTTCATTTTTATAACCGACCACTTCAGCCTGCTGCACACTATGTTTGCTGAAAAAATTCTAACCTAGTATCCATATCATATAAATGTCTAAGATATACCTTATACCTATCACTGAACTGTATCAAATTCTTGTTATTTCTGTGCTTTCCTGTTATCAAATATAGTGTATAAATAATATAGTTCTTGTGACGGTTGATTGCTTTTTGTGCTTTAAACATCTACACGTGTTCTATAAGGACCTGACCAGGAAGTATAATTAAAGATTAAACGACTTACCTGTTAGGAAGTTCAATCATAATTATACGACTGGTCCGGTCCGCATAGAACAATCCCTCCCCCCCAAAAGATTACATCTTTCCGGCATTCCCCTTTCTTTTAAGCGATCTACCGGACCTAAAACGCGTAATGAAGCGACTCCAGCGAAGGGTCGTGAATGACGTCGTTTTTTTTTTGTTTTGCTTTGAAAATAGTGCACGTAGCAGACGAAAATCGCCTACTACACGTGTTCTATGCGGACCAGACCAGTCGTATAATTATGATTGAACTTCGTAACAGTTAAGTCGTTTAATCTTTAATTTTAATGTTCTTTTTGGTGGTAACGATATTAGAGCAATTGGACTTTGCACTCTATTTCAAACATATGGTCTTTACAAAACAGTTGATTTTGGCCCTAGTTTGGTTGCGTGCTTACCAACATATCAGATGACAAATCCACCTGTGTGCGTTATCAGTTATATCATCTCTCCGATCATAAAGGTATAGCGTACTCATTTGAAATTTCTAACAAAATAAAGCCAATTAAATCAAGAATAAATTATAGCTAGGATTTTTCATGTTATACAGGGTGTCCGAAAAAGAATCGGACAACGATTAGTCGTAGATTCCTTAGGTTATAATAAATCTATTAAACCTAATATACCTTAGTACAAAGTCCCACCAGTAAGAAGTTATAGGGCCTTAAAGTTCAATTTTTATTTTGTATTTTTATGATAATTTCTACAAATGTAAAGATATCTTTTTGAATGTTGGTACACTTGCTTACTATTATGTACTGCACTAATACAAACATTTTCATAAACTATACTTGATTGTAAGAGGCACTTTACCTACCTTTAAAAACTTCTTTTAGCTCTAACTTTGTTATCTGTTACATTTTTTAAAATTTTAAGTTATCTGAAAGAGAATTAAAAAACGTAACAGATAACAAAGTACTCTCAATTCATAAGCGTAAAAGCAACCGTTTAGCTTAAAATGCCTATCAAAGGTTTTTGGTCGTCATTAAGACATGCACTTATCAAGTAGTCATGATTTCAAAAACAATGGATAGTGATTGTGATCTAGTAAACAACAATAATAAATCAATTAATAACATTATTAATTTTTTCCTTTGTGTGTATAAAAATACTGCGACATAAATTCTCGAATGCTAAAATGTCCATTATCTCACGCCATTTTTGTATGTATAGACGATTGTTTTTATGTTACCGACGTAATTAATTGATTTATTATTGTTGTTTACTAGATCACAAATCACTACCTATTGTTTTTGTGATAACGGCTACTTGATAATTGCATGTCTTAATGACAACCAAAAGCTTTTTATAGGCATTTTAAGGTAAACGGTTGTTTTTATGCTTATGAAGTAAGATCAATTTATTTTTACGCTTTTCAATCCTCTTTCGGCAATAACCTAAAATTTACAGAAATGTTAGAGATAACAAAGTTAGAGATAAAAGAAGTTCTCAAAGTGCCTCTTACAGTCAAATCTAGTTTATGAAAATGTTTGTATTAGTGCAGTACATAATAGTAACCAAGTGTACCAACACTCAAAACGATATCTTTACATTTGTAAAAAATATCATAAAAATAAAAAATGAACTTTAAAGTCCTATAACTTCTTACTGGTGGGACTTTGTATATTAGATTTAATAGATTTATTATAACCTAAAAAATCTATGACTAATTGGTGTCCCATTCTTTTTGAGACAGCTTGTATAACACCATAGAGAACATTGGGATTTCATCAACAATAAAAAAAAATTATTTGGATGATACATTTCAGATGTTTTTAATAGTATTTTACAGTAAAAGTCCGTTAGGATAGCCTTGACGGCCGAGCCAGAGAGTTTGTGAGACGAGCTCGAAGAGCGAGTCGAATAATACTGCCGAGGCAGTATAGGCCCTAACGGACGTGTATTGTACAATAGTTTTTGTAATAGGTATGTTAGGGATGAAATATTTGATGGTTTTGGGGTGCATTATTTTTAAGTTTTAATTACTACGTTTGCCACGCCTGGAATGTTTTGAGCCCTGGAATGTAATATAATCCTGACGAATGTATTAGGCATTGGTTCGCGGTCAGTTTTTCGGTGACCCAGACGCCACGTGCAACCAATGCAGCGTATCAATGGGGCTCGGGTAGAAATGAAATTCAAAAATAAACAGAACGTTTTGGGGTTGCGACAGAGGCGCGACGTGTGAGTGAACGTGTGCTGTTTTGCGTAATTATTTCTTGGCGTAAGCGATTATATGTGAAACAAGTAATTATATTGTGATAAGTTGTAATAAGGCGAGCCGAAGCTGCGAGCGCAGCTAAGCGTATTTCTTAGTAGTTAATTAGGTAATTTAGCTAGAGTAGAATGTACGTATGTACTGTTTGAGGCTTTCGCGGTTACTCGAATTATTCTCCTTAGCATAGAATTTTGGCTTAGACCGCGTAGTATTTGTATATGAACACCCAGCATTTTCTGGCTTAATGTGCCTTGCACCTTGTGAAGTCGAGAGAAAACCCGCGCGATGGCCATGCTCTCTGGTGGCTCGTGTTGTTTGAGTATCTTGAGAACGAGGATACCTACGCAGATTTGGCCGTTTTGCTGTTTGTGCATCCAAATTCACTAACGTTTCGCAAGACCTTGCAGCTTGCATCATCAGAGTGAAAGTCGCACTAAGAACCGAAGTACGGTGTGGAGCTATTTATAGTCCTCTGTGCCAGGCGCGCGGAGTGGCGTAACGCTGGTTGGTCATCCGAGTGCAACGTAATCCGTGGGGCGTGGCCGTATGACGCACAGTGGTTGTAATGCTTTAGATCGTGTATCACAGGGGTCCACGTTTTACTAAGTTTAAAGCCATCTTCTCTGTTGATATTATTTGGATGTTTTTCTATTTCTATGGCTTCACGTATCACTCGCGGGAAGTAATAAGGTATTCTGGCAAGTACTCTGGCATGCTCAAATTCTAAAGTGTGCCCATTTGTAAATGTATGCTCAGCTACGGCTGATTTTGTGATGCGTTTGTGTTTGCAATCGCCTTTATGTTCTTGGAGTCTTAGATCAACGGAACGACCAGTCTGTCCAATGTAACTCGAACCGCAGGAACAAGGAATGCGATATACGCCAGCGGTTTTTAAACTTGGAATCTTGTCTTTTACCGATCTGAAGCCGTTGCCCAAAGTTTCCTTGCTCGTGAACACAGTTTTGATATTGCATCGTTGCAGGACACGTCCTATCTTATCAGTTGAGCCTTTAACGTAAGGTAGAAATGCTAAGCCTTCCAGAGGTGGAGATTCTTCTTTAGCCTTCTTTGTCACAGTCTTGTCTAGTGCTTTTCGTATGGCGGTAGTTGTGTATCCGTTCCTTTGTAAAGAGTCAAACAGATGTAGCTTTTCTCTCTCTAGATTTTCTTCGTCTGAGATACGAACGGCTCTTGTCGCCAGAGTCTGGAGAACTGTTGCTTTCTGCATTGGATGATGGTGTGAGTCAGCATTTAGATATCTGTCCGTGTGTGTTTTCTTTCTATAGACTGCATGTCCTAAACTGCCATCTGATTTACGTTTCACCAGGACGTCTAGAAACGGAATACTGCAATTTTCCTCTACTTCCATTGTGAATTGTATGTTGGGATGTACAGAATTCAGGTGTTTTAGAAACAGATTCAATGTCTGGCGTCCATGTGACCAGATGACAAAGGTATCATCTACATATCTCAACCAGCAAGTCGGTTTTAGCTGCGCTTGTTCGAGAGCCTTAGTTTCAAAAGCTACCATGTAGATATTAGCGATAACAGGTGATAGTGGTGAACCCATGGCCGCTCCTTCGACTTGCTCGTATATTTTATTGTTCCAACTGAAGTAAGTGTTTTTCAGGCAAATTTCGACAAGTTCAACTTGGTCTGTAGGCAAGAGATCTTTGAGCATTACTAGCACCTCATCAACCGGCACTTTCGTGAAGAGTGATACTACGTCGAAACTGACTAAGAGATCATCTTTGTTTAACTTTATGTTCTTTAGTTTCTGGACAAAATCTGCTGAATCCTTGACAAAGGAGTCTGTTTTACCAGTTAGAGGCTGTAGTATACTGGTTAAATGTCTTGCCAAAGCATGTGTAGGAGAATTGATCGCGCTGACAATTGGTCTCAACGGCACGCCCTCCTTATGTATCTTAGGTAGGCCATACATGCGAGGAGTTATTGCATTTCTAGGAATCAATCGGTGCTTTAAAGTGGGATCGATACTATCGGAGCATTTTATGGCAGAGGTTATCTTTGTTTTGAGAGAGGTAGTGGGGTTGCGGTTTAGCCTTTTGTAAGTTGTATCAGATAGTAAGACTTCCATCTTCGCATTATAATCTTCAGTGCTCATTACCACAGTAGCATTTCCCTTGTCAGCTTTGAGAACGACAATGTCTTTGTTCTTCTTTAATGCTTTAGTTGCCTCTCTCTCTGCTTTACTGATGTTGGAGCGGGGCGGTTTCGCTCTTCTTAAAATACAAGACACATCTTGTCGGATGATTTCTGCATCTTTTCTGGGAAGTTTTTGGATTGCTGCTTCCACTCCACATATTATCTCCTCCACAGGTATTTGCTTAGGGGCTACGGCGAAGTTAAAACCTTTCTTTAGTAAGGATGTGGTCTGTTTATCCAGTTGTATGTTGCTAAGGTTTACGATTACTTTGTCCGTAGCCAATTGTTTCGAAGACTGCTTAGGCGCTATCTTATCATATTTGGCTGATTGTTTAGCAGTTGCTTGTTCCAGTGTATTGTGTGCTTGTCTCGTAGTGATAGCGTCGATTTTCTCCCACAATGTTGGCTCCAGCGTGTTCGCCAGTTTTATGTGTAGGATGTACAGCCTTGATCCTGTGCTATCTAATTCCTGTCTAACTCTTTGTATTTCGGATCTTAATAAGCCCAGACTGGCATTGTTGAGAATTCTGGTGTTATGATGATTTCTTAGATGGTGTTTAATGTGGACACAGTTAGGTAAGACCTTGTTGTCACGGCAACGTTTTAGAAAGGCTAGGTCTGCTAATAATTTCGCCTTCTTCTGCCTTAGTTGGTCTAATGTTCTGGTTTGGTTGTGAACTTCCTCGCCGTAGTGGCTTGTTATGTACTGTTTGAGGTTTTCGCGGTTACTACAAATGGGCACACTTTAGAATTTGAGCATGCCAGAGTACTTGCCAGAATACCTTATTACTTCCCGCGAGTGATACGTGAAGCCATAGAAATAGAAAAACATCCAAATAATATCAACAGAGAAGATGGCTTTAAACTTAGTAAAACGTGGACCCCTGTGATACACGATCTAAAGCATTACAACCACTGTGCGTCATACGGCCACGCCCCACGGATTACGTTGCACTCGGATGACCAACCAGCTTTACGCCACTCCGCGCGCCTGGCACAGAGGACTATAAATAGCTCCACACCGACCTTCGGTTCTTAGTGCGACTTTCACTCTGATGATGCAAGCTGCAAGGTCTTGCGAAACGTTAGTGAATTTGGATGCAAAAACAGCAAAACGGTCAAATCTGCGTAGTATCCTCGTTCTCAAGATACTCAAACAACACGAGCCACCAGAGAGCATGGCCATCGCGCGGGTTTTTGCTCGACTTCACAAGGTGCAAGGCACATTAAGCCAGAAAATGCTGGGTGTTCATATACAAATACTACGCGGTCTAAGCCGAAATTCTATGCTAAGGAGTAGAATGTACGTACTATCGTAGTTAGTTGAATGGCATTTGGTAGACTTTTTGGCAATTACAGCGTCCGGCATACGTCAGAGGTTCTTGCTTTGCTAGTCGACTATGTGATAGTCAAAGAGTTGAATCCTGCGAAAGCACGACGTTTCGCACAGTGATTCGCGGAAGCATGTCGTTCCGCACCGGAAGCATGCAGTTCCAAATTATAAGCCCTGTTAGAGCAATAGCAAGATTTACGGTAATTGATGTACTGTGAAAGATCAGTATACTACGGTAGTTATTACCGACTCTGTACGGGTTGTAACAATAGTTAATCTAGTGGATTACTATTGGGCAGTACTAGCGAAAGGTACCGATAGCTAACCCAGCCAATGAAGGCAGCGATGAGGGGCCAAAGGGTTGATGCCGCCTGATGCAAGGCCATGCATTGTAGCGTCTCTGCCAGCAGTATGGAGGGGCCAGGGGGAGGCCACCCCCGGTGAGTACAATTATTGTTATCGATGAGATTTACAGATCAGTAAGTTTATGTTCCTTTACATTTAACTGCCTGCCTCCGCCACTGGGTCAAGGAATGTTCAAACCTGCACTGTTTGCGCCCCGTTGCCGCTTTGTGATCATGGGTGAGTTGCATCCACCACGATGACACATTTCAAAAGTATCGGAAATTGAATTTTCATATAACACACAATAACGCGTCTAACAATCAGAAGTGGGATATAGCAAACAGTGCAACGAAA
This sequence comes from Agriotes lineatus, assembly GCA_940337035.1. Taxonomy (NCBI): domain Eukaryota; kingdom Metazoa; phylum Arthropoda; class Insecta; order Coleoptera; family Elateridae; genus Agriotes; species Agriotes lineatus. Next base: position 62,419 of record CALNHX010005217.1, read on the forward strand.
ATGTGGCGTGTTTAATGTCGATATTGAGCGATGTACATAATTATAAGAAATTAATAATTCGTATTTGCTTATATTTGTGTGCTTGGAGTGTTTGCTTGTGGTGTTTATGGATGTGCTCCGTGACAGGTCGCTACTTAAATAAAATTACGTAATCATATGTACGGTTGGTTGGACCTGATAACAGGTGAATGGCGTCTCTGTGAAAGGGGGCTGAAAACCTGGCAAAAAGGTCTTGTACAATTCTAAACCCTGTGAGGGTTGTTGATCAATTTTATTAACCGTCAGTGTTGATAACGTTGCAGGCAAATATGTGTTTACACTGCAAAAACACCTAATAACTCGAATTTGTCAGCAAGAAATTATTAATGTGGGAATTGAAAATAATTTACAAAATCACTGTTGCTATAAAGCTACTGTAGTAAAAGTAAGTTCGTTCAGCTTGTGTGAATTTATCTCGTAAATTCATTCAGCTTGTTCGAATTTATTTCAAGCGTTGATAAATTTTATTAGTCATTAGCAGATGTAAATTATAACTGGCCAGTGGCATAGTTATGGGGGGCGATGTGGGGTTGGATCACACCCCCAGAGCTTGTAGGAATAACTGCCTAAATACAATTTTTCTTAAATGAATGATTGAATACCAATTATTTCGTTTCTTATTGTGATTAGTCAACGTCAATTGGTTTGACAATAGGTTAAGAGATATGAGTGAAAGACTTCACACTCTTTATGCTATTAATAAATTTAATCCTATTTTAGTGTAAAAAAACTTACTTAACAGTACTAATTATAAAACCAAATACAGAAATGAGATTGTTGCTAAAAAAAAGCTTTCGACTGTTAAATTAAAAAATTTGCAAACCTACAAGTATATATTTATATGTCAGATAATCAAACAATGTACTTCTTACACCAACACCTCCTCTGACAATTTGCTAAGTTCCCAGAATTTTTTTTGCTTTTTACTAGAATTGCTGATGACGTTAGAGAAAATCTACCTTGAAGTAGTAAATCTTTTAGTGCATCCTTATCTGACATTGTTAATATTGTAATGTAGCATGCTGTGCGAATGCTTAATTATTTTCAATTAATAACCAGATATCTAAAGGGTATCATGGGATAACAAGTGTAAGTCAATAGCTGGTGGCAGTAAATATTAGCAACCAGAGCGTTGTATTTTGAGTAATCTCAGTTTAATTAGTCACGTTAAAGGTCTAATATTTCTTTAATTGTGAGAATAATATTGAAGTTTGGTACGTGTTAGCAAGAATAGGCTTCTGCACGATCAAAGTCTGACCAAGGAGTCACAATTATTATTCGCATAGCGATTTGGAGATTAATAGAAACCATTTCAAGTGATTATTGGTGTTTAAGTCATCAGTTAGTGCGAGTATTTGTGTTTGTGGCATGCTGCACTACCGTTTAACAAAATATTAAATGGTCACGACAGCTACAACGAGTTTTTATGGGTCTTCGACATCTTAAAGGAGATGCTTGACGACTGTGATCAGTTTGGAGCTGATATAGAAACACACTTCAGGTACGAGTTCATCTTTGAGAAGGTTAGTGTATTTTAATAACAGTTTGGTACGGCAAAATTAGAATAAAACATTGTATTTTAGATTTAGAGAACGTTTAGAATATTAAGTTTTCCAAATTTGAATTGATTTGAGTACTCGACGTTTTCGGCTTTTATATTTAGAAATTGTATTATTTTTGGTTTAGTTATCTTTAAGAAAGTTTAATTTCACATTTTTGGAACAAGTAATTTAATTATAGCTATTTACGTTATTAGACCGGTAGCAACATTTTTATGGACGCGCCAATACTTTGACAACCTTTAGTTTGATTATTAAATGTAATGTCAAGCCAAACATATTAATACACTATAACCGAATTAGAAGGTTCAATATCAAGTAGACTAGATAGTGTGATTTAAAAAGCAAGTCAAATTGATAATAATTTGATAATTCAAAATACAATTCTAAAGATATAATTTATATTAACAATAACTCATTCAGCTGAGAAGGAAATAGAGTTCTTAATTGCTAAATAAGCTGGCTAGCCGAGGTACATTTAAAAAGATTTAAATGACATAATTTCAATGTCATATATTTATTGATGAGATATGTCAATTTAGAATTCATTTGAAAGTAACAAGGTAAGTGCGAAATATATTATTATTGATACTACTTCTGTTCAATAAGCAAATAGGGTAGATATCTTAATTTAATTATTATACATAAAAAACCCGGAAGAGGGGTGGTGTAATAATATTGAACAATTTTCATTTCAGCTGGCATGTTTTGTTGAGGCAAAACAAAAGATCTATAATTTAAAATCCTTGCAATTATTATAATATTTTTTTGTTGGTCATATTTTAAGAAATCTTTTTACTATCTAAATCCTAGAGTAAAACAGCAGTTTAAAACACGTCTCCCAGAACGTGTTGTAATAGTAATTTACGATACAAGTGCGTAAAGACACGAGTGGGGCAGAGTTAAAACGCGAGTGAGCGAGCGTTTTAAGCCCCGCGAGTAACTAAAGATGCTTTACGCATGTGTATCGTACAATATTTTATCTACGATAGAATCTAGACAACACAGTAAATATAAAAAAAATTTAAATGTAAATTAGGATTACCAGCAACCGGCAGTAATTTTGCGTGTTTGAAAATTTTTAAAACACGTTGCTACTGACAACGTGCATAATGAAATCTTTTAAACACGTTACTACTGACGACGTAAACTAATGAAAAAATGTTGTTAAACAGTCGCTTTACAAACTTAAAACTGCCAACTAAAAGGCAATTTTATACACTGTCGTAGATAAAAACGTTTAAAAGGCGAAACAAATATAGCAACAATAATGGTTTATTAAATGCATTTTGGTATCTTGAAGTGTTACATTTATTTGTTTGAGGTAAGCAATTACATTCCCAAACTTCTTAATGCACAGATTTTCTTTCACTTTTAAAGATGACTTCAGCATCAAATAATGCGGCCAAAGTGAAGCAGGTGATGTTTCTTGCTGCAAATCAAATGAATTAAATATGAACGATGTAAATAAAATTAAAATAATTGCAGACTTACCTTCTCGTCTAAATAGGCAAGAATTACCTCTTCTGTTACCGAGGAGACTTTGTTATTTTCTCGCCAATGGCAGAAATTTAATAAACCTTTTCGTAAGCAGCTTTAGACTTCACGGGCAACAATTTTTCCCGCAATAAATTCCATTTCTTTAAAATATTTTCAGGAATTTGATTTGACTTTGACATTTTCGTTTATAAAATAAACAACATATCCATAGCGACTCGTGACCAACGTAGTTGATCAACAGAAAAAATTTTGAATGACATTCTTGTAAAAACGCTTAAAGTAAAGTACGTTTTTTTTATAATAACTGTCAAAGTGTTACAATGTTGGTAGATATGTGATTAAAACGCTATTTATATACCGCGTGTTGGTAGAACTTTTTCAAAATTATAGTTATGTGTCAATTTTGAATGAGAAAGTTTCTTAATTTAAACTCTTGACAAATTTCTTTTTTTAACACGGAATCATCATCATCATCAATAAAATCGGTTAAAAAAAGAAAACCAAGAAATATTTTAAATGCAAAAATGAAGCAAGCGATATTAAATTATGACATATCTGTCAAAATGACAATCATTTTTTTAGTGGAAGAAAAGAACTAAAAATCTATGTACCAACATTATTAAAACTAGGGACCCTGCAGGAATGCAACTTATCCCATAGAAAGTTGATCTTGATTATTACACACAACTGTCACATGACCGACATCAGCCAATGCAAACCATGCATTTTTTGAAAATCGACCAATCCCGAACTGCTTACCTGATAAGCGCCCGTGGGCTGCTTACCAAGCGATAAGCTCCCTAGGGATGATTATCGACCCCGTGGATGGTCTCATAATTAGAAATAGAAATGTAAGAAACAAACCATTTGAGTTTTTTTGCAGTATTAGATCAATTTTAAATCATAATTCGTATACAGGTTTTGTGTAATAATCTTCAAAATATAAACGCGGGCGACACACTTACATATAATTTTGCCCGTGCCAAGAGTCATCGTGCTGGTTGCCCTTAGAAAACTGCCCTCGGGCAAGCCCTCGGGACAGTTTTCATTGCAACCAGCATTCGACCCTTGGCGTGTGCAAAATTATCGGTAAGTATGTCTCGCCCTTGTTATATTACTATTGAAAATTATTATAGAACAAAAATGTACTTTATTTATCTTGGGTGTCTATGCAGCTCGACTGCGTCCCGTTGCATAACAATACCGTTGAACTTTAAGCTTGTGTTTTGGCACTCGTATCATTAATAACAACTATAATACCAAAGTTGTAAAAACCTTAAATTATTTAATAACTTATCCTCTGACAAAATTGATAAATATGTGTATTAATGACTGCTCTTAAAAATGGCAAGGTTGTGCTGAGTTTTATAAATATGGGATTACTTGATGAACTTACTAACTTTCATGCCATATCACTATTGCCAATATTTTCTAAAATCTTTGAATCAATTCTAAAGGATCAAATCAATGATTCATTTGAGAGACAAAATCTCTTTTCACCAAGCCAGTAAGTACAGTTTTCGAAATAATAAGTCACCAACACTAGCCATAAATAATCCCATTAAGATTGTGGCGCAGAGCATGGAAGGAGGCTGGGATTCCTATGCTTCCTTCTATGGCATCAATAAAGCATTTGATTGTGTCTCTCATGATGTTTTTCTTCATAAATTGACATACTATCCCTTTGATTTGGGAGGTGCCTCTTTGATAAAGTTCTACCTCTATAATCGACCTCAGTATGTTTCATTCAAGAACAATCTTTCTGGTAAAGAGCAAATTAAACGTGGTGTACCACAGAGATTGGTGTTGGGACCTTTGATATTTTTGATATGCATAAATGATCAAATCGTCTCTCCAACTTTCAGAAAGATCCCAGTGACACTTTTTGCCGATGATACCACCAATATAATAATATATCATTCAACAGCATCCTTAATGCTTACATTAGATAACACCTAAACAAATATTAATGATTGGTTCCTGGCTAACAACCTTTCTCTTAATGCTTCAAAAACCCAGAATCTAAATTTCACGCTTAGAACTACCACCCCTGCTTTACCATGTGACTCGCACATCAAGTTTATTGGATTAATTTTGGATCCAGAACTTACTCCGGCTTTATCAAGGTCGAAAGACGTAACCGAAGATTCAAAAAAAGATTAGGTACAGGAAAATAGATAAAACTCAACAAAAAATAGGCTTTTGTGGACAAGATCGCAAGGCGTGGCTGCTCATTAATCGCGTTCAACCGCCCGCAACTGTAGATATGGTTATGAATCACATAAAAAACAGCAGAATTTTCAGAACGAGAATGTGACTGTAAAAGAAATAGAACATAGCAAAACAAATCTGGTGTGATACACGCACACAACTTCCTTTTACAGTGATCTTATAATTAGCCAAAAATTTGATTTTAAATTTTTAAGCATTTGTCAAAATTTTTCAAGAATTACAAATTCTACAAAAACGGCACAAAAGCGTTAGATAAAGAGACAATTTTTCTCTAGAATTTTAAGCTGAATTAAAAAATCTAATAATGTACCGGGTATTTAAAATAGGAGCTAATAAAAAAAATAGAAAAAAACAAAAGAAACCCATTTTAGAAGTATTCAACTGGAAAATCACCTATCTCACATCAATACGCATTAAAAATGTAATAACAATGTGAAGTTTGAAAGAAATCTTTAGAGCCGTTTTTGAAAAAATCGAAAAAAACTGAAAAATCACAAGAGTAAACACCTACTTCCGGTTATGCAATTTTCTTCAAAAACTTGTTGTCTCATCTACATAGACAAAACTTATATATCAACGCCATACCTCTTTTCGTTGTTCATATATTCTGTTCACAGATACACACATAGACAGACAGACCATGAATAAAAACATGTGTTTTGGGTTCAGGGGATTCTAAAACGTGAAGATCTGTTGAAAACTCAATTTCGAATTTTTGGGGTGAATCCAGTACTTCCTTTATCGTAAAAGGAAGTAAAAACTCACAGAATACTCAACTAGAAATAAGTATTATCCACCAAAATGTTCAATCGCTGGGAAATGCCATTGACTGTATACAGTATTGCTTACAAAGTGAACAACATTGCAAAGTCTTCTTAGTTACAGAACACTGGAAAACTGAAAAACAACTAAAAGTGCTACCCATAAAAATCTTCAACTTAGCTACATACTGGTGCAAGAATGAAAACGAGCACGGAGGTGCAGCCGTCTATCTACAGTCGCGGAATTAAAAATCTGGGCACTTAAAATGATTCAGTGTATACCTTACTTTACTTTACTTATCACGTTACCTGGTGAAATTAGTCAAAGTCAAAATTAAATACCTTATTGATTTCACATTGAATTGTTTAATTGTCAATTGCTAACCTAGAAACGCAAAGCTCAATTTACATTACCCAAAAATTGCAAAAATCCTCTATAAGACTCGCCCAGATTTTTAATTCCGCGACTGTACATCACAGCGTCAAATTTAAAAACAGGAAAAAATTATCTAAATTTTCATATACCGTGTGGTCCATTAAGTGTGCAACAAATGGGAATTTTTTTTATTAGTTGTACAATCGAAATTTAAATACCGCCAAAAGTTAGTGCATGTTCGATAACCATATTAGATGCCCTTAGAATGGCTTCAAGTCAAACAATATACAAGGCAGGACAAAAAATATGAAATTTGTTCAAGAATAAAGTTACCTTATTTAAAAAAACATAGCGAAATGTTATTGAGAAAAGTTGTTTAGAATCAAAAGTTACGCACAAATACAAAGTCACGGCCTCCTATTCGAATTTTGATTCTTTTTTGGAAAATTTTGTATTACCCCCGTATGATACATATTTTTATTATTCTGATTTTATATGTATTTAAAGCAGCCACAACCAGATTACTTTTAAATAACTTTTATAAACTTGAAGCGTATTTATAAAATTTACTTGGATTTATATTTTTTTAGGTAAGCGTCCACTTCATGTTTGTTGCAACGATATTTAACAGAACTTTAGAATTTCGCAAATATTCTTTTGAACAAGGCAAATGCTTTACTAATGATAATTTACATATGAAAAAACTCTTAATAAAATGAGAATAATAAAAATATGTATCATACGGGGATAATACAAAATTTTACAAAAAAAAAATCAAAATTCGAATAGGAGGCCATGACTTTGTATTTGAGCATAACTTTTGATTCTAAACAACTTTTCTCAATAACATTTTGCAATATTTTTTGAAATAAAGTAACTTTATTCTTGAACGAATTTCATATTTTTGTCCTGCCCTGTATATTGTTTAACTTGAAGCTATTCTAAGGGCATCTGATATGGTTATCAAACATGCACTAACTTGTGGCCGTATTTAAATTTCGATTGTACAACTAATAAAAAAAATTCCCATTTGTTGCACACTTAATGGACCACACTGTATATTGCATATATGTTTTTTAATGTGTTCAAAATTGTATATACATTATAATTTTACCATATTTTATTAAATATTCAATTATTATAATTTTAATATGTAATAGTTGGTCCATTTGATGCAATAACATTTATATTCTACTGTGAAGTGTATAAGCGCCGTGTGTGTATACTATATACTTATAATATATTGTAATGACAACGTGGTCTATTTTTATTATTTAAATATGTAATTTTAAATGTTATAACAATAAATACGGTCACTACACAATATTTAGTTTTATTCAACTCGAATTTTGGCTGATTAAATAATTTATTATCATGCCCTCAAATTAATATTTCACTCATCTGTACCTTTTATATTAGCTAACTCGGGAAAATAAGCATGACTCTCAAATCTAGGGTTGGGATCCTTGATTTGTTAAAATATTTGAATATAAAACGGTACGCCACTGTGTATAAATGAAATTGAATTGCAGCGCGCAGGTGCTGCCGTGTCTGTCAAATTAACTGGTCAAAACACTTCGAACTATGCGTACAGCTCGCGTTTTTGTTTAAGTTTTTAAAGGAATTAATGAACAAATTATCCGGTAAGTTTGTAATTTTCGCTCCTTCAAACGGCGTCACTTGGTTCTTTTGTTTCAGGCTAAAACCTCGATTAATTTGTTTGGAAAGGACGCTTAACGTGCGTTTGTTTTTTCTAACCTCCAAATGACGATTAAAAATACAATTCCTGGACAATTGGTTGCTCATGGACAAATAAAATCAATGGAATTCGCTTCTTTGAGTTGTGCTTTAGGTATGGTACTACTTTCCAAGCCTCTAGCTCCGGTTATTTGTTCGCACACTCTAACCTTAAATTGTAGGATCGTGGCTGCTTGCACGGACCCCTCTCTGGTGCCTGCTGTGGAAGCTGGGGCCCCCTGGTTGATGGAATGGCTGCTGCTGGTGGTCCCCACTTCGCTGAATGGCTGGTAACCCTCGCATAGGCTCAGGAACCCCTGCGGTACTCCAAACTGGCTGAATCGGAAACTGAAGTCGCTGTCGATCCCCTCCGAAGGAGGTAGGCGAAGCAAAATAATTTCAGGACGTGGATTTTGCTAACTTAATTTGTGCTGGTAGTCCTCAAAATTCTGAACACTTTGGTATATTTTTTAACTCTTTATTTTAATGTTTACTATATAAAAACTTAATTTATATGGAGAGCAAACACTGGTCTGTCATTCAAGAATTTATTCAGATGTTATTAGCTACTGGTCTTTATAAACAAAACACTATCTAAACAATTTTAACAAAGGAAATCAACCAAGTACAATAATATTACTTTTACAATTAGATTGAACTTATGCTATAAATATTTACAAAACCTTAATACTCAAATAAATGTCCTTTGAATTTCGGATTTTTCACTGTCTTATTGTGCCACTTAGTTTGTTTTTAAATTTTACTGATTGTTCAAACCGCCACTACACTGATTAGTTTTCCCATCACTCTTGTTTCATATCCTGTCATTTTATTTTCTGCAATTTCCACCAAAGCTGCTTCCTTTTTCTCAATTCTCACATCTTGCTGTAGCCTGTAGTAATTTCTTTGTTTGCCTGATTTATGCATTCTGCACAGTCTATCTGTGATCCTTTTATTCTTACCTCTTATTATAAAATGCTCATAAAATTGTCCACATGTTAATTACTTTAATTTCTACGCTTTTTCTATACTGAACATATTTCGAACCTTTCTGTGCCAGTTTTATTCAAATGGGTTTAGCTTTACGTCGCACAAACCTTTTATATTATGCTAAAATTACATCAATGATTCCAACTTATGAAAATTGTGTTTCTTTCTTTGCCTATGTGTTCTAATAATCTCAATGCTACTGGCCATATTTGCCAATGTAATTACGGGCTGACAATTTATGTGAAATTTTACAGTTGTGTGAATTATCCCAACTCTGTGCTTTTGTGATTTGATTTATAATTTGTTTGCACTGCAATTAGAGTTGAGTGGAGGGCTAAATACCATCTCAATATATTTCTATTTCTAATAAGTTTACACTATGCTGCTAGAGATCAATAACCAAAACTTTCATTCGAATTTGTCCTGTGACAGAGGTTTCTGTGATAATTTAGATGTAGATGTAAATGTGTGCCAAATGTCAAAATGAGTGCATTTGCCAAACTTTATCTAACTATAATTGAGTCAGTATACGTGCATTATGTACGAAGAATTCACAAAAATTCAAGAATCATCACATTTGAAACCTACCTATAAAAAACACACTGTGGTACAATTTTGTGAGGGTTAAACAACTTGGAAAAGAACTGAAAAAGTTTGAACTAGCAGAAGTAATGAAATAATCTGAGGTTTTTTGTTATTTAAAATATTTTGTTGGCTCAACCATGTACCACAAGCGCAAGATTTTCAAGATCTTTTAGTATATTGCAAAGAGTGAGGAAAGAATTTTTCACAGACAGGGTAACTAAGACTCGAGTAGATTTTAACATGATGATGGGCATAGTGACAGGAATATTATATTCCGCTGTGAACAGTGGTGTATTATTGCAGAAGGTTGAGAAGCTCGGGCAGGAGAGGAAAAATTTCAGCGGATGTGAAAATGGAGTGATTGACAAGAAATTGTTTCAAATTTGTCATAAAATATTAATTCCCAGGCATGTACCTATGGGAGATCAAGAAAGACTGACCGAAAAAACTTTCTTCCGTGCAGGTCATCAATATCTACGTCAAGTTCTGTGCTGTCAGTGTCAGCTTGTTTGTATTTTGTAAATTTTAATTTTCCGTTTATTTCAATATTTTTCGCAGTGAAAAACACTGAAAAATCAGGCAGGTGGACATGAGAAAGCAATTAGAAAAGCAGGCAACAGGATATGAAGAAAGCAATGGAGAAGCAAGGAACTCTTAAAATAATCAGTGCATTTAACGTGAGTGAAAAAGCAGAGCAAATAATAAAATGTGTTTGTGTGAGTGGCGCAAAGAGACGATTTCTAAAAATATGGAACAGACAATAAATTTAGTTTGAAAGAAATTTGAAAATGTAAAACTATGTTATCAAACTTTTTTCTAGTATGTATGTAAATTAACCAAAACTTATTTCCGTTTATATTGTAACCATAGCAATCGTTTCTATTTTGTTTTAATAACGGAGGAGAACAAATGAAATAAATTAGAATTGACAGTGTTAGATTTGTGCTCCACTTCAATCACAATTTTTAATTAATAAACGAGCATTTTATACAATAAAAAGTATACCATTTTATTCTACACTTGTCAGAGTTTCGGTGGTATCGTTTGTAAAAGTTTCCGCCACCAAAAATAAAAAGTTCCACGAGGTGCCTCTCCGAGGATTTTCGCTAGCCGATCCAGCTCGAGATTTTGACAACTACGTCCAGTTAAGATAAGGATCCAGAGCCAGGAATCTGCACTGCGATACTTAGGACAGGACTGCAGGAGTGCTACCGGCAGCTTCAACAGCGAGGAAAGCTGCTCCAGGGTCAGAAACACCCCAGGGACTTGTCTTTGAGCATCGGAAGAGCCGCCGTTATAAGGTACCCCAACATTTACCTAAAATATAAGAGGGAGCAGTCGGATTTCGACTTGCATATGAGAGGAGGCCTTACTGAGGAGGATTTGAGCATTTCCACGGGCACAGCAAAGGTGCAGTTCGAAAAGTAAGCGGTTTTCCAAATTTGAGGTTATGCGAAGGTAAAACAGTTGCAAGCTCTAGTCGGCGTCCCTTCTGACGTCACGAAATAAATTAGTGCCTGAAACAAAAGCTGATAATTACCGCCAAAGCGCGAAAATTTGAATAAATACCTTTTCGAATCTTCAGTGTTTCACTATTGTTTAACGCCAACAACGCAGACTTGCATCCGCGAACCATTTTGTAGGTTTTTTGACCGTATTGCAAACATTTAGCTACTGCGCAATGGAACTAAATGCGGTGAACAGAGCCGTATCAAAACATTTGTAATTTCTCAATCAACTAGAAACCCACCTGAGTTAAGAATCTTGTTGTTCTACTTGAGCTAGCGTTTTATCACGGCACCTTTGAAGTCGAGGCTGCCGATTCCGTGACTGTCGGCCATTACTTTGGCGTTAGATTGGCGCCTATTTTGAATTTTAAAATCATAACTCTACTTGCTGGCACGCATAATACTAAACTTTAGCCATTTATTACGAAATATTATTTCACTTATTGATTCTTATTATTGTACGTTTAAACTTAGGCAAGATCAGGTGTTTCCAAGAACACATTCTTAACAAATAGGCAATAGGCATTTGTTTATACGCCAAAAATGTTTAATTTTACCAATGTACCGATTAGTGAACGAGATCCATCAATTATTCCTGTAATTTAGGTAAAAAAATAAGATATATATGCATTTACATTTCATACTTAACTCCAGCAGAATTTTGCATTAAAACTGTTCTAGTAAATTTATTATTAAATATATACATATAGTATATACGTATAAATACACAAAAAAATCCCGAGATTTTTAATTCTTTATTAAAATTAATTAGCCAAGATTTACACTCAAATAGTTATATAAATAAATATAACCCACAAATTATAATTTATATTAAAAATATATTTATCTACGATCATGTAAAGAGTGCGTACTTTCTACACTGATTTTAGTGCAAAAAGTTAACTTTTATTACACTAGTGTTAAATTTTATTGCACGCTAATGTGGTTTGAAAAGTATGTTCAAAAAAATGTTGCTCCAAAATGGAATAGATATTTTTGCTAACATTACTACTTAGTACCAATTTGTCAATATGCTCCATAAATTTGTCCTCTACAGTATTGATGAAATTTATAAATTCTTCTTGGGCATTTGTAGATTTCCAAAAATGTCATAATTTTTATTTGTATATGCTTTACAGCAGCAAAAGAAATTATCTGCTTGCAGAATATGTATTCTTGGCGAAATCCTCACATATTTGGCATGTGTGAATTTCCAATAATTTTTTGATTAAATATCCACAGACATAATTTAATGCATTCGCCGGAAGCAAGTTATTTCGATAATCTACGATATTTACCTGTAATGCCTTTAAGGCATTGGAACTATTGTCATTAGACAATAGTATTTCGCTTCGCTTATTTGTTATACAAATATCAGTTAGTGTCATCATCAGCGAGTCAAAATCATCAACACAATTTGCATTAGATGAGTGCTGAAAGTAATGTAGACAGTACACATTTCCGTCTTTCTTTACTATATCCATTATTTTGGCATTTATATGTAAAATTTCGCAAGATTCATACTTGAGCAAACGGATTGCAATTCCAAGATACTCTCCAGAAGGCGGGGCTGGCGTGAAAATTTTCGCCCCGGCGCAAAGAAAATCTGCCTCTCGAAACTGCCCGAGTGTCGCTTCTGGTTCGTTAGCCCTGTTCCGTGGTTTTATTATAATTAATTGCAGGTAAATAAAATATTAAAAGGGCATATAACCATTTATTTTGGGCAGTAAATAAGTACAGTTCACATTTTAACCAGTCTAATAAATTGATAACAGGCAAAGGTTCCGTACACAGTAAAATATTAAATCGGTGAATTGTGCATATTGGATTTTGCTCTAACTTATAAACCAATTAAATATTAATCAATCCAGTTAGATTAGAGAGCATTCCATCTCAATACCTACATACTAAACATACAAAACAGTAAATATACCGTCAAGCGGGGTTACTTGGAACAAAACGACGTGCACGCATTCTAGAGTCCCTGTATATTATATACAGGGACTCTAACGCATTCTAGAGTCCCTGTATATAGGTTACTAAAAGTTGGGCAAACAACGGGATACATTTTGATTCGTTTGGATCACTTTTTGCAAGGCATGTGTGATAAACGTGCCGTTTTTGCATATTTTGTAACATGTTACAACTGATAGTTTCACAAATACAAATCTAAATCTTAACTACATAGGCCGTATATTCTTAATAGTCGGTTCTAGAGATCCTATGAATGATTAATACTCTGAAAACTCTTCCATCAAAGGCGAGTTGGCAAGGTTGGTTCCCATAACCTCTTTGTTCGACATATGTCAACTATCTAATTTGGATCAAAAATGTATGTCAAATTAGGCTGTTTGCCCAACTCTTACGCCCGTATTCATAGTCGTTCGCCAGCGGATCGCCGGCGACTCGCCAGAGTTTCGTTATGAATAGTATGTTGGCGGCACTGTACGTCAATGTCAAATTCGAGGTTAACAGGTTAGGTTTTCCGTCAGTTTTGACAGAAATTGACACAAAATCTAACCTGCTAACCTCGAATTTGACATAGACGTACAGTGCCGCCAACATACTATTCATAACGAAACTCCGGCGAGTCGCCGGCGATCCGCTGGCGAACGACTATGAATACGGGTGTTAGTAAACTATATACAGGATCTCTAACGCATTCTTACATGCAGTGCCATCTATCAGTCGGTCAAAAAACTACCATAAAATTTACATGCGAAGAGTGGGAATCTACGCACCTTATTCATCCTTTATTGTCAAGTCAGCTGTGGTTTCAACCATGGCCAACTAATATTTAGGTTAGCTTACGCTAATACAGCCATTACAATCACCATAAAAACATGATTCTATAAAGCATGCCATGACAAAATGTCATTTGGCGCCACCTCTTAATGTTATTCTGAACTTTCAATCAGGGCTACCGCAATATTCAAATTAAAAACAAATACTGCTGAATAGGTAGATTTGAAAACTTGTCATATTTCAATCAATTATAACCTCAAATTCATATTGCCGTAGTTTGAGTCAGTAATTTTTATATAAACAGGTTCTTTCAAAGCTATTTAAAATGGTTAGAAAGTGGTTTATCTGTGGAAATCCAAACAAACCACTTTTTGAATTTCCAAGCGATATGCAGATTTGTACCAAATGGCTCAAAGCTATTTCAGGAGTGATATTGTTAACACGTTGAAGGACACTAACGCTGAGCAGCGTCTTTAATTGTATCTACCAGTATAACTGAACGCTGCACGGCGTCTAATTTTCCATATAAAATAATAGTAATCCAGTTGTTACCGCCACCACTGGTACGTACCTACACAGTCATATCAGTGTCACACAAACACGAGTTATTTGCCCCAAACAGCTCTCTTACAGTTATCTACCTCTTTGCCCCTACTTGTGCAGAATGCTGATAAGCATCGCAGTGTGTCACAACACAGCCCTATATGAAGTCGGCAACTGTCCTTCACGTGTTAATAATAAAACTAATTAAATTACCTTTATTTATAATATTTATTAATCATGTATTACATATATTTCTAAACTTAATGAATACTCTACTTTGTGTATTAACCATTTCGATGAGAATTCTCTAAAAGTACTTGACAAAAATACTTGTTTGATTAAAAACGCTACACCAACTGGAACTGTAGATAATACATATTTTTTATCACATTAATTAGAAGTACCATTATGTACATTTTTTAGCAAATTTTACCCAATTTTAAAATTAATTAAGAACAAGAACATTTACAAAAACCATTCAAAAGAAACCCAAGCTGAACTTATATCTCCAACCCAAATTGCAGATCTTCAGTATATGTACCTACTATTAAAACGTTGACTTTAAAGCTAAAGCGGATTAGTGTTAATTATTCAGTTTATTAAAAATAAAACAACTTAGAATAATATACAGAAAAATTGGGGCAAATTAAATGTTTTCCATAAAATATTCCAAGATGCTGACGAGGGAGACAAGAAAGCAGAATTTCTTGCAAAAATTGTTCTTAATTATGATAAAAAAAGCTCCTCGTTAGTCAGAAGTTTCTATTCATATGTGTACAGTATGGAGATTTCGCTCTCCTAAAGGATATCAGCACTGCAGAAACCATTTAGCGAGTTTACCATCAAAAACATTGTTATGGTATCTTGGTGACTGTAATTGTTCAGATGAATTAATTAAGCAACGTTTAATGGCTAAAGTCGCCTAATTAACAGTTCCAGCAGAAAGAATTTGCTTCTTAATTATTGACAATATGTCAATTAAGGAGAAAGTGCAGTATAGCAGATCTGAAGATCGCATCTATGGTGTAGATAATACTCAATATACAACCGTTTGCAATAAACCTCAAATAGCAAACAAAATGTGTTATGTTTATGTACATGGATTGTCAACAAGATACATCATTCCAGCACAATATTTTTTTCATTCTTCTTTGAGAATTAATTACTTTTACTCGTTAACAATGAGAGTATTCTGACTGTGGTTTCGTTGTTCTAAGAATTGTTGCAAATAATTTTTAGATTTAGATTTTTTGTGGTGGAATTCTAAAAACCTACATGGAACATCCTTTTCTAAAACCTGTACATGATCTGCAAAATGGACTACCTTTTAAGCTTGTACGGTACTTAACGAAAAAGAATTTGTACTAATCAGATTTTGAAAAAATTTATATTTTACATGCTGTTCAGATTTTTTCACCCACCGTCACTGCCTCTTTACAGTTTTTAAAAGAAGCAGGACAAATTGAATTGCAAAATGTCAACAGCATCTACTGTGAAATGTTTAGAAAGCATATACGACTTTTTTCAGATTCATAATGTGTGTAATAGAACAATGTCTGCAAAAATTAGATAGCAGCACTGCACCGTTGGTTCATGTTTCTGACAAAAGACTATTGATTGGAAGCAATACTTCAGAACTATATCGATCCTATGCAAAATTCACATTTTTACTTCAAGAAGCTGGTTTTTACTATGTATTAACAGGTTCATTTAGTTCGGATGCAGTGGAGGCAATGATTTCACACATAATAATAATAACTTTATTTAGCATCATTTTGCTATACAGTAACAAATTTAACAAAATATATAACAATAATATGTTCATTACCTGCATATCTTTTATTTCTAATTTATTAGAAATTTAAGTAACCATACTTTTACACACTACATCACCATACTAAAATATACATACATATATAATTCATATTACTACGTAACAAGTATTAAACAACAAAACACAAGTGTTCATTATCTATATATCTCTTATCTTTCTCCTATAATAAGATTTTAACTCAGTTACACATTTTTTCACATTATTAATCCTTTTAAAATCATTGGGCAGCTGGTTATATTTCATTGCTGCTTTATAAAACATAGTGTTTTGACCAGCTTTAGGGCTGGTTGCAGAAAGCAATGTTAAGTCTGGTGTTAGCTAACGCGACGTCAAAGTGAACAAAAACGAATCAAATCTCAAATGCTTATGGTAACTAATACATTAGTAAACAAAATTTGATGCAATTTTGTTCACTTTGACGCGATGTTAGCTAACACCAGACTTAACACTGCTTTCTGCAACCGGCCCTTAGTATTTTTAAATTGTAATACAATACCATTATTGTTCCTGGTGTTGTGATTATGTACATTGTTACCATGGTTTAATATATTATCAAAGTATTTTGGCTCTACATTTAATTGAACTTTATGTATAAAGGTCAAGGCATTCATTTCACATACTTCTGACATTAATCCAATTCAACCTCTCAAGCATCAATTCAATACGAGTGTACCTGTCACATCTCAGGATAATTCGCATGGCCCTGTTCTGAAGCAGTTGAAGCCTATCCATATCTCCACTATTTGCCAGGTACAACACCGTTGCAGCATACTGAAAATGCGGCAATACAATGGTATTGTAAACAGTTTTCCGTGCCCTAAATGACAAACAGTCACTGCATCTTCTAAGGATACCAATATTTTTCGAAATCTTTTTACAAATATAGTCTATGTGTTCATTGAATTTTAGCCTATTATCCAGAACCACTCCTAAATACTTGATCATCCGTACTAATTCAATTCTATCATTGTCAATAAATAATTCGAAGTCTATTAAATTAATAGAATTTTGTCTTTTGAAAATCATGGCTTTGGTTTTACTTACATTCAGTTTTAGCTTTTTAATTTTGATCCAGTTATTTATGCTACGCAGGTCTTCGTCTAATTTTTGTTTCAGATTATATCCTGATAAATATAACACAGTATCATCTGCAAATAGATGGAACTTACAGTGTTTCAATACATATTCCAAGTCATTTATATATAAAACAAAAAGTAAGGGACCTAATATGCTCCCTTGAGGAACACCGTGATTAATAGCTTCAGTATTTGAAATACAATTACCACATTTTACATTTTGTTTCCTGTTCGTTAAGTAATTCTGAAGCCATTCGAGCACAGTACCACCTACTCTATAATTTTCAAGTGTGTCTATAAGTTTTTCCCTGTCCACTGTTTCAAACGCTCGTTTTAAGTCTAGAAAAACTGCCATTGTAACTAGCCCCTTATCTATATTTTCTGCCCATTCATTGACTAAGTATTGAAGAGCCGACTCACATGCGATAGAATGTTGCTTCAAATGACGCAAGAAATGCTCGAATTGCTGGGCATGCTCTTCGTCTGCTATTACGCTGTGGTATTATGAAGACTTTGCCTTCCTCAAAAATTGGACATTATAGTAACTTCACCAGTTCTGCAGCATTTCCAACTACATCAAGCATAACTGAAAACGAAGATGTCGAATTACCTGCACATTTAACAGTTAAAATTTAAGATCGTGCAGACTTAAATTATCCAAATTCCATTTTTGTAGGTTTTACAAACACTTATTTTAAAACCGTTTATAACCTAAAAAATATCTTTAGTAAAGACAACAACCAGAACCAGATTTAGGTGCTGTATTTCACCACCTGATGACGCCAAAAACCTGATGCGTTGGCAATTGTCACAAGAACATTTTACAACAATGAAAGTGACACTTATGGAATAGCCGTGATAGCTTTGCTATGTAAATTTTAGTTAGCCATGTTTCAACATTAAAACTGAATGTTTATTATTTGCATTAAAACTGCAGTTTTTTTGAAGAGCTCCCACTTTACTCTGGTAAGTCGAACCATAATTAAGAAATTGGCTGAAATATTATTTTCCCACTTGTTTCTAGAGTACCTGTTAAAATTTAATCATAACCTTCAACAAAAGTTTTGAAACTATTTTTACAGGGCCGGCTTTATTGTTTTATTTGTTTTCAGGGGTAACTTGGAACAATGCCGTGGCAGTATAAGCGATCACCTGGCAGCCGCACATATGCGAATTTTATTAGGGCAGGCCGAATGAGCTACAGAAAAGCGTCCGACAGGTACAACATATCTTTAAGGACCCTTAGTAGAAAAACTAATAATAAACACATGAATAAACCCGGTCATCCTACTTTACTATCAATCGAAGAAGAAAGTGAAATCTCTTATAACGGACACTCCATTAAACGGACTCCTCTATTAAGCGGACATTTTTTAAGGCACCGTCAGGAACCAATGTAGTTTAAATGCAAGGGCATCTCCAATAAGCGGACTTTCTGTTAACAGGACACAGACAGGAAAATTCTAGAAATTATTAAATATTTTCCATTTTTAAGCGGACATGTTACTAATTATGTGCTTAAATGTTAGGGAACTAGGAGAATTACATGTTTTCGTGTGTGTGATATGGGGCGCGTTATAAATTGCGTGTTCAGAATTCAGAAACTAGGGGAATTACCTCTTTTCATATGCGCTCTATGTTTTCCAACCTTAATCCTCAGTTCTGAATCTGAATTTCGGAAGTGAAAGAAGTGTTCGACGATTTTATTTATCTATAGCAAAGTGCTTTCTTTATAGCTGCATTTGATTATAAGCAGATAGGTTTTCTTTATTACAGGCTGCAGTTGATATGTATTAGGTACTAAAGCTACTTTTTTACAGTGGTGTCATAATGGAAAACAAACGTAGCACTGTATGTATTTAAAAATGTATGTGTTCTTTATTGTTCTATATTGAAATAAAGATTAAACAAAAAAATTGATAATTAAAGCATTTCTATTAAGAGGACACCTCCATTAAGCGGACAAAAATTGTGGCACCAGGATGTCCGCTTATGAGAGATTTCACTGTAGTTCAGGCTATAATAACAGCATCTGATTGGGGTTACCCCTTTGAAGGAGAAGACATAATACTTTTAATAAAAAGTTATTTAGACAGAGCAGGAAAAGTGGAAACGGAGTTTACGCAAAATATATAAGGATGCTATTGCCTTGGATTATTTCTTGACAGACACAAAGATAGAGTAAAGAAGCGTTTATGCGAAAATATCAAAAGATCAAGGGCAGCTGTCACACCAGAAATTCTAAACTTATTCTTTAATAATATTGAAGACACCCTGAGACAGAGATGTGGTAAATATAGATGCAAACATGCCACTGCAACTGTGTTACTACATGTATGATATAAGCACAAACACACTTTTAACAAGCTGTCTCTTTCAAATGCACCTAAAATTCGTGGTGGTCCACAGTCTCTCTCTTTCTAAGAGGTACCTAATGTTTGATTGGCTGCTAAAGCAGAGTGGTAATTTTAAACCGTCTTTCAGAACCACGATCCACCTCGCTAGAAGAATATCATCTTGCTAGTCGTTAAATTTAAAAACTCAAAACCGAACGACGATCGAAGCCCAGTAAAATTGATCTTTATAAATAAACATTTAAATATCCCTTTGTCGCCCGAACGGCTGTTACTCTTATCCGGTCTTATCGCTCTGCAGCCGGCCCCGCGCGCTTACTGGTGTCGTGTTTCATGATTGCGCTCGCATCTTTCGCTATTCTCGGACTTCGGCCGTTGGCCCGCTTGATATTTAAAATTGTTTGAGGTGCAAGTTGCCCTTGGTATCGAATTTGTCAAAGAGAAAGCTTCTGCGACGCCTAATTTCAGTGTAAATAAACGCAAATATGACAACTGACAACTGTAAATATGGTGATTGTAAACACACAAGTTACGCGAGTTCAGAAGTACGTTTAATATTGTGATGCGCATGCACTGCCCTGGTAACGCCCAGGTGCCACTTAGAGGGAAAGAGACGATGTTTGTACAAACATTTACAATAATACGAAAAGAGACAAAATGAAAATCGTATGTTGTACATGTTGGAACATACGTATGTTCTTAAGTAAATGGTGTGTTTGCATCTATATTTACCACATCTCTGCCCTGAGAGGAGTGCCGCCTGAGAATCTAGTCAACTACAACGAGACATGTTTTGTGGATGACCCAGGTAAAGTAAAAGTTCTTGTCAGAAGGTCCTCCAGACACCCAGAAAGGATAATTCACAGTACGAGAACTTCTACTTCAGTGATGTTTGCGGTAACAGCAGCAGGCGAAATGCTTCCAAATAGGAGAATTTATGGTCCACTGAAACAATTTTTTGGCTTTGCCAAATTGTTTCGCAAGTTTTACAATTATTTCAGGCTTCACCTATATATTTTTATTCAAATTATAATTCCTTTACATTTCGAATTGTTAACATTTTCCAAAGCCGCTTATTTGTACCTGGATTTGAGTTCATATCATTGCACGATGCCCTCTTCTGACCTGCGCTATCTTATCAGAAGGCCGTGGTATGCGAGCTTTCCTCTTGTGGAACGCATCGTCGCACTGGCACTTGCAATTGTCACCTTTGTTAAGTCACATCATGTGTGCGCAACTTTATAATTACGTTAGTGAGCTGGTTACTCATATCAGGTATGTGTTCGCACGGCTTGTTGATATCAACGGTAGTAATTGTATTTTCTCTCGTTAGCTCTTTTCTTGGAAATTTTAACTAACATTCGAACAAAAACGTTGTGGACCTGCTGCTTAATATTGGGAACGCTCCGAAATATCTTCTCGACCCCTATGATAACACTAGACGCTGAACGTAGGATGTCGTTTAGCCCGCTTTAAGCTGTTTCGATCCCTGCCTGCCACAGTTTTTTCTACCGATAAGGTTAGTTTCCAAGATTATTAATTACACCGACCGTCAACGAGTTTTGGGTTCGGGCAAATTACTTCGGCAGCCTGCAACGATTTGCGAATTTTTAATAACCATTATTACTTGAAATTATTATCGCCTGTTCATGGCAATGTTTAGATGCACTTTGTTATCTACAATGTAATTCCAAGGGCTTGATTTGTTTGCAGCCTTTGAACTTTAAATTGTTATCACGTGCTCAAAGCATTAATTAAATGTACTGTATCATTAACAGTGTAATTCAAATGCATTATTTGTTTGCAATTGGTAACTTTTAATCCATATTCACATGATCATTTTTACGTTTATTAATTACATGCTTTTGTAAAAAAGTGCTTTCACGCTACTTTGTGTCAACACCGAGATAACGGCTAAAACACATGATTGGAATAAGCTTAATCCTTCATTAAATTGTGATCACATGTAAATTAAGGACCCTAAAAGAGGTTCAATTTTTATTATATGCGTGCTGCATTTTTCATGCATATTGGAAACGTTATATTTAAATATATTGAAATTATGACAATAATAATTTATCAATGATCTTACATGACAGCCATTTATTATTTATTAAATAAACTTTAGCTGGTTGTAATTATTTTGTTATTTACTCGAGATCTTTACGGTCTCTGGCGCCCTGTATTCCTTTATTAAAAGAGCCTGTAAAGCACAGCTGATGAGTTGAATCTGCGATCCAAGGCCACCGAAATTAAGCTAGCCGGCCATCGCGGTAAGTACAAAAACCTTTCAAAGCTTCCGCGGTGTATAACAGAATAGGGGGGTTGATCTGCGATTGTACTACCATTATTATTAGTAACCAATCGCAGGGTGGCTTCTCTATTTTTGTTTCACCACTTGGACAGAAGGTGGACCCGATGGCCGCCGCCATAACAGGACTTCCTCACGGTGGTTTGACCAAGCAACATTTGAAGACTGGTTTTAAAAAAATAATAGTATCTTATTTTTAACATAAAAATGGGAAAAAGGCTATCATAGGTGACAATTTGGCCACCCACCTGTCTGAAAAGGTAATATCAGCTTGCCAGAGACATAACATCATTTTTACGTTCTTGCCACCTAACAGCACCCATCTAATGCAGCCTTTAGAAGTGAGTTGCTTTAGACCAATGAAGGGTGCCTGGAGGAAAGTATTGCAAATATGGAAGAGAAGTAATAAAGGTCCCGTGAGAAAAGATTTTTTCCCAAGAAGAGGACACTAGACAAAATAGAATGATCAAAAGCTGATACAACAAAATCGGGTTTCCAGGCAAGCAGTTTATATTCCATCAACAGAGAGAAGATTTTAGACGAATTACCAAAAGAATTTAATGTAAACTCTAGTTCGCTCATAGCAGAAAGTGTGCAAAATATTTTAAAAGCGGCAAGGTATGGAGACGAAAAGAAACCAAGACTAGGAAAACAGAAGAAGTTGAACTTGCAACCAGGACAAAGCATCACACATGATTTGTTTCCATCAACATCCAACAATACAGAAGATGGAACTGAAACTAATAGAGATAAAGGCGCAGAAGAAAGTTATATAAATGACCAGAATATACAGAATAGCACAGATAAGGAAGATGCAGAGAGCGACAGAGACGACGACAATGTAGAAAATAATCAAGACTACGATCTTACAGAGCATGAAAAGACGAAGAGGATAAAGAGGAAGGCACATTGGACATCGCAAGTATAAAAGTTGATGATTTCATTTCAGTGAAATTCAAAACTATAAAAAGAAATATTCAGATAGGTATACAGGGTGAGGCACATAAAGTGTTACAGAGCAATAGCACTCAAACTATTGATCACATCCAAAAATGTTTCAGACAAAAGTTTCAGTGTTCGAGAAGGCCGTCATACTGGACTACCCTATTTTTTTATCGGTGGAGGCGCTGAAACTACGTCAAGGTCAACTCCACTTTTTTAAATGGAACCATGTATTTTTTTTTCGATGACATTATTACCGATTTGAAGGCAAATTCAGCGACCTGTAACACAAGGTCATTCTAGTCACGCAAAGTATGAAAATAGTCGAAAAATCGAAAAATGCAACAGTGCAACAAACACGAGTCAACACGACGGTGCACCACCCCATTAAGCTCTGTGTTTAAGACAAGTGATGAATGAGATTTTTGGCGAAAAGTGGATAGGACGAGGCGGTCCTGTAGCTTGGCCACCTCGATCGCCAGATCTAACATCAGCAGATTACTTTTTATGGGGTTTTGTCAAAAATCGCGTAATGGCGGTAGCACCTACCACGCCTGACGACATGAAAGACAGAATACGACGAGCATGTACCGAAATGAAACCACAAATGTTAGCTGGAGTTAGACGGTCTTTTCATCAGCGAATTAACAAGTGCTTACAAGTCGAGGGTCATCACTTCGAGCATCTTCTGTAGGTAGAACCAAACCAAGGTTAGTGGATCCTTTGAAAGTGATTATTCCGATATTTTTCGATTTTTTGACTATCTTCATACTTTGTTAACTAGAATGACCTTGTGTTGCAGGTAGCTGAATTTGTCTTAAAATCGGTAATAATGTCATCGAAAAAAAATACATAGTTCTATTTAAAAATCTGGAGTTGACCTTGACGTAGCTTCAGCGCCTCCACCGATAAAAAAATAGGGTGGTCCAGTATGACGGCCTTCTCAAACACTGAAACTTTTGTCTGAAACATTTTTGGATATGATCAATAGTTTGAGTGCTATTGCTGTGTAACACTTTATGTGCCTCACCCTGTATATAGGTAAAGAACAGTCAGTATCAGTGCAAACTGGTATCATTACGTGCAGTTTCATGAGGAATAATTATTTTAGTGTCAATACGTATGTATTCCCAAATGTGGAAGATATATCTGAAATAACAATAGATCAAGTTATAAGAAAAATGAAGCTCATATCAACAAGAAGAGGAATGTTTTTTTATGTTTTGCACTTTTATGGAGAATGTTATTTAGATTTTCATTACTATGTACAAAGAATTGATTTTATTTTTAATTAAGATAATTAAAAAAAAATTAATTAATGTGCTTCGACTGCATGTGGTCATTAGCACTAATTTACAATTTGATTACATTAAAAGTAGATACTATATTAAGAGTAAATTATAACAGACCAATCTTCTTTGTTCTTTCGAAAAACTGTATGATAGATGCAGGATTTCTAAATGCTTCTCATGGTAGATGGCGGGATTTGACACTGTCTCCTAATTTCTTTATATTGGAGAAGAATATGGTCAATGGATAATTTTTGTTATTATTAAAAACGTATATTGCTTTCTTTGATACACATGCCTATGGGTGCGTTCAGCCGGAGCAACGCTGTCTCAGCTGTCGCTTTTTGCTGAGTTGCAGCAGCTACGAACGGCTGAACGACCTTGGTTAGCGAGCGCAATGTTTACAAACAGAAACGTCAGTTATGTTGTGATTGCGTAATGACGTATTTTTGCTAGGATGACAAGGGCTGCAAAATTTCCATTTAAATGTGGAAGAAAATAATTAGAATGAGGATGGACCGCAGACCTTATGAAGAATTTTGAGTTTGAGCATTTAACTCTTGTCAAAATTAGACTGTTTTTTAATTACAATTTTTCTATCACGTTTAGTGGCTATTTGTTTCAATAATTTCAAGGAACTACTGATTTTGAGAAAATGGTCATTTTAATTTCATAATTTTGTCGGTTTCCCAAAATGTGTTTCTACAATTTCGCCGTTAATGCAGAAATGCAGCACGGTCCATTTCAGGCTACAATTTTTAAAATTTAAAGTTGCGCGTTGCGGTTATCTCCCACCACTTTCGCTGAGTAATCTAGCGGAAAGAAAGCAAAAATAAATTTGCTGGAAAAAATGGCAACCGCTGCTCCAGCGCTGTCGCTCAGCAAGAAATTCTGCGCAATCGCCAACGCAGCGCTGTCCCGGCTGAACGCGCCCTATATTAGCTTTGTAACGTTTATAACCTAAAAATATTTTTTCTGTTCTAAGAAGCCTCTTAAAAGGCGTATAATGGAACAAATACGCATTTTTAATACGTGTTCCAAGTAACTTGGAACAGTCACTTTTTATTTTTTTAACGTTACCAAATTCATAGTTTTGATTATGGTAAATTGTTTCTCTAGGCGATTTGTTTAATGTAGTATTTTTTGTTTAAACAATTTTTTTATATTAGACAAGCAGCAATACAAAATATCCCAAAATCGGTCCAAGTAACCCCGGTTGACGGTATGTGTTGTAATAGTCATTGAGATCAATAAAACATTGAGTTTATATACGTGAAAAATGCTGTTTCCTTAAGGAAATTGCTTGTGTAGGAAAGTATTGCACCGAAATCTGTTTACATTCTGCCTATTGATTAAGTAAATGATATTTATAATATTTAAATTATTATTAGGTAATAGTGAAGCGCGGCGTCTTTTACCTACATACACTTACTGCATTATTACTTTAAGTTGCCCTGGGTTCGCTAGTTGATTCAGTCGGTATGCTTATGAGACTCTCTCTATATTCGCAGAGTAGCTAAGGGAAGCTAATATTATTTGAGACCAACTCGTAGACACCTGAAATGTTGTACTTACCAATGCAATCGTTAATGACAATAAAAATCCTAACAACTTACAAAGAGTACATATAATCTGTAAACAAATACACACAAGAGAATACATATGAGTACATACAAAATACGGCGCTAACACGCTACATATATGCGAATACTACAAACAGATACGTAGCAGTTCATTAAGCGGCGCAAAGTTAAATGTGCGGATGTGGGATTTTAGTTTCTAGAATTGTTTTAAAATAACGAAGTTTTTGTTTTAAATAATTTAGATTATTGTAAGAATAATTTAAAATTAATGAAGGTATTTTTATTTTGAAATTATATTCAATATTAAGGTAAAATATATATATATATATATATATTACAATTATTTACAATATATCTTATCAATATTTACATCTTTTGCCATCATTCCTCAGAACACCATTAGGTTCGAGAATACAAGGAATGTTGGCAGACATGAAGGCACGCTTTAAGATGTCATTAAGGCATCCACATCTGGAAAGACGACCAGCACTTTTTAAACAAGACAAACCGTGACGACTAAAGGTATCCACGAGAGAGCCACAACTACAAACATGGGGGTGACAAATACTAATGCCTAATCTAAGCAAAATGACAACTTGCAGAGTGGTTTTTTCCAAGAGAGTACCAAGTTGAGAGGAAGGTAAAGCTTCAAGCCAAGTTCCCGACTCTGGTTCGGAAACAGCGAGTAAAATTGCTTTTTGTCGATCAGTTGAAGTTGACATTAGCACTTCGTGTTGGTTTAAAATAATTGGTAAATCCCAATTTTTTTGGATACACTTAGATGCAGGATATTGGGATCCGTTAGATTTATCAAGCCAAACATGCATTGCCTCATAAAAATTCAGTCTCGAGATCAGAAAAATGAGGTGGAAGAATTGATTTAATGAGAGTTGAATTAGCATGTATTGAAGCCAAAAATGCTGGTGTTGATAAATCCGTAATAGATCTAATTCCTAAACCACCAAAACAAACTGGTACCTTGGATTGATTACATGATCTATTTGTAAATTTGATATTTAATTTTTTTTCTAAAGTTAAGACAATTAATTTGTCTAGTTGTAGGCAAATATCTTCAAATTTCCAAATTAGGGCAACATCTGAGAAGGTACATAAAATGTGGCATCCATAGACAATGACGTAATAAGAAAAAAACTAATGTGTGGACTTAGTTTGCAAAGATCCATTGATAAAAGAGAAAATTCTTCAATTTTTTTTAAAAGGCAAGGAATGAAAGCTGATTCTAATAAAGGAGATCCTAGTAAAGAAAATTTTTACCAGGACTGACACATAATCCTGGAGCTAACGCTTCAAATTCTTTTAACAAACCTAATCGGTTATTATTTGTGATATTATTATAGATATTAACGATACAAGTTTGGTTATGAGCATCTTAACGACATGAGTTTGATTGGCAAAAACGAGGCGGTGAGCCGAGTTTTGCGGCAATCAAACGAGTCTCGTTAAGTGTCATAAGCAAACGTGTATTGTTCAATATTCTATCTTCATCAATAAATTCTGATTCAATATATTTCTTTATACAAAAAGAGTGCGGTAATATTTATTACCGCACTGAGTGCGGTAATATCCATTACCGCACTTAGTGCGGTAATGAAGCTCTTAACGATACTAAAATTTGTTACGGTTCAAAAGTCATTTGCAACTATTTAGCTAATTATTTGCCCTAATCTTGGTTAAAACTAACTTTTGCCATATTTTCCTTCAAGTTTAGTTCTTCTTACAGCCTTACTGAGCATTTAGATCTTTTGAAAATTACATCTCAATCTAAGTAAGCCATATGATAAGAATTACAGGTCTGAGAGCCCCTGGTGTGTAGGCTTCACTTTATGCATATCTGAACCCCTCCCAAGATTTGATTTTTGGTTTTATCAGTTTTGGAAACCATTTTGGCATTCGCCATTTTTGTGCTGTTAAAGACAGGTGCTTTGAAAATTCGCGTCTTGGAGACGTAACTTTATTGGATTTATTCAAGCGCATCCTGTGTAGGAAATTGCTTTTGGTGTGATTTTGGATTCCGCGGTGGTCTGGATTAGGCCCCGAGGATGTTATTTGCGGTGATCTCCTAGCCCAGACTTTGTTTGGGGATTTTGCTTTAGCAGCACATGGTCCACTTCCTTGGCGAAACGCAGCCGTGAAGATCTGAAACGGGTATGTGGTTTTTCTGGGTTCGTTCAGTTCGATTCTATGGTTATTTGCCCTTTCATCTTTTTTTTTCTGTTCCCCCTGAGAACATAGCTACAGTATTGCCGTGTGGCTACGTACCTGCCGCTCCCCCTTCGCTTGGTATCGTGCCAGCAGCCCTGCTTACTTGGTGGCGATTCGAGCATTGCTCCGCCAGTCGTTGCCGCTGTCTGAGGATTCTTCGGGCCTGAGCCGCACGACGCCTGTCAAACCTCCTGCGACAGCTACTCGGTGGACGCTTGCTTCTTGACCTCCTCATTGCCCTTCGGCTCCTGCTTGCAGCCACTGCAGCCCGAGTGTAGCCCATCGCAAAGGTCTGTCAGAACACTATATCCGTTTCGAACTCCCGGATCTTCAGCTCAATTGCGTGCCGGTGCTGCAATGTGCTCGATAAACTTATGAATGTTTTTAACGTGTATTCTTAAGCGGTAAACTCACCTGTGGAATAGATTTGATCCTGCCATTATAAACAAAATTTAGCGGTAGCTTTTTTGATCGATATTTAGGTTATATGTACGGAGATGGCTCCGGTTTCGGGATAAGTTTTACCGGTATTGTATGGTCTCCGACCTCGGAATAATTTTTGACGGTATTGTAAGTTAGTTGTGCAGTCAAGTGCATGAAAGTATTTTGTTTACATTTTTAAATGTCGCCTATTACATTGTTGAATGGTATCACTATACGCGCCCTGCCGTGCAAGAGAAATTACTGGTAATGCTCGCGTCACGTCCGTTTTAAATGCAATTTGCCTTGCAATATCGTGAATTCGCCCTTACGGAACCAAAACAAGATCTTGTAGGCCCGTGATAGCGACGGAATAAATAAATTAATAATTAAATAAAGGCTAAGCCTTGCATACTGGGTGTTCGGTTACATTCAACGTGCAATCTAAATTTTGCTTTTAATTTTAATAGCTGTGTTGAAGCCAAGATGCTTTCGAACTCTTGCTAATTGTTTATTCAGTAGTGCATTTGGCCAAATCTAACGCCAATCTTGTATCCTATTTTAATACTACTAATTTGTAACAGATACATACCGTTTATAATTATTTATTTAATTTGGGCTTGCTGTCAACTACGCATTATGCCCTTATAAATGTAATTGGCAGTTTTGTGGTGAGTTTAGCTTTCTGCTTTGTATGGTATTGATTAAACTGTGATATGATCTCCCTATTGAGATTTTGTGTAAATTACTCCGTATTATTTGTTGTATAAAACATTTGTGGAACCTCTTTACTATTTGCTCATTATATTGAATCGTTACCTAGGTCAGCGAATTTTATTTATGCCCCCTTGCCGTATCTCTTTTCAGGAAGTGTTTGGTAGCGCATCTTATCGTGTACCTTTGTGTGCGATTAGCCAAGAGCTGGGTCACCTGCTACCTGGCGCCCGTATTTTTATTTTTTATTTTAGCTGAAGCTTTGAGTCTCGTATATGACCCACGCCCTCCTCTGGCTGAGAAGCCGGCCGCTCTTGCTTACTGCCCCTTACCACCAGAGTAACGGTAACCACGGTAACAAATTAATTTGGTTAAGAGTCTATAACAACACTGATGAAGATAAAAAAATAAAGCTCACATTTATTAAAATTAAGTTCTAAACCTATTTTATAAAAATTCTGAGATAACTTTTTCTAAATCTTGTAAGACATCTGTAGCTTTTCCTCCTAGAGTACCATAATCTAGGTACCAAATATTAAGTTCAGAAGGTAATTGCTTAATAATATTATGTAGGGAAAGGCCAAAAATAGCTGGACCTAAAGGATCACCTTGTTCCGTAAAAAAAAAGATATGATCTAAAAGCATAACACTGCCAAAGGTAAGGATAAACATCGGGAATAGTATCTGTTACAGCAGTTAGTAGAGAATTTCTTTCTACAGAGTTGAAGGCATTTTTGACATCTATTTTTAAAATGACTTCAGCATCAAAATTGTTTTTTAAATATTTCCTAACAGAATGAACTGCCGCTTCACAACCTCCCTTTATTCCAAAACCTAATTGTTTGGGATAAAAGAAAGAAGATAACGTGTTTGAGATATGTCGACTACATAGTTTATAAGTAAGACGTCTAAAAGTTGAACCTACAGCAACTGGACGAATTTCTACATTCTTTTTTGAAAGAGCACAAAGCGATGCTCCTCCGTATATAAAAGGTCTAATATCTGAATTAACCTTACCAGAAAGCATTAAGTTACATAGACGAGTTATTTCATATAAAAGTTTTTGACCAATGTCACCTGTACATTTACTTACCAAGTCTTTAAGATGCTGCGGTCTCAAACCATCCATACCTGCAGCAGAACCATTAGGAAAAGATAAGATTGCACTAGAAACCTGATCCGTGGAAACAATAAGATGTTTGTTAGATCAACTTGAGGTTCTTGAAAATCAATTTTTCTGGTAGGATTTGCATTTTTTTATTTCAATTTTTTAAAAGTATCGGAGTTGTTGCCAGCGAAGGCATCCTCAGAAGACAACACACGTCTAGCACCTTTTATGTCACCATCAGCAACTTTATTTTCGGCAATTTTGAAACGTGATGATTTTAGATTATTCTTTTTGACGTGATGTAGAGAATAAAAATTAAATTCAGCGTTCTGCTTGACTCTTGAAGTTAGGGATTTCTTTTCATTCTGAAGAACATGATAGAAAAAAAATCCCAAGCTGTAAATGTATTATGAGAAACACAATCACTGATTATGTTAGCAAGTTTGTTGGCCACAGTAATTCTTGCACCTGGGGGAACTCTTTTAAGTATAATAAGATAATAACGTTGTCTTTAAGATAAGTAATTTTCTCATTAAAGCTATGTTTTTGATCAAGATCAAACGATAAGATTGTATTTTCTTTGTGACAACGAGAAGTGTGTATTTTCAAACCATTGGCGTTTTTAATAGTATATTATATGATGAGGGACTAAAGTGCATCATTAAATCTCGCGAGTGAATATTATTTCCTGAGGGCCCGTAGGGCCCGATGTAAGTAATCACTCAAGGGATTTAAGCACTTTAGTCCCGTGTGATATAAGCTATTTTTTGCATTTTTGGGAACATCATCATCAAACATTTGAAAAACTTGGAAACTGACAATTACAATTTAATTTTAAATACGAATTTTATTAAGAAGGTTGTGTACAGAGTGATTTCTTAAAAACTGAATTTCAGCAGGCTCTGGATAGCCTGAATCAGTTGGCAGTACTGAAGTGTATTGTCAGTGTCAGTCTATGTCAAATTCGAGATTTGCAGGTTAAGTTTTGCGTCAGTGTATGTCAAATGACCAACAAAACCTAACCTACTAACCTCGAATTTGATATAGACTGACAATGCACTTCAGTACTACCAACTGATTAATTTTAAATTCAAATTTTATTAAGAATGCTGTGTACATAAATTTACCATAGCTACGGTAACATTTTTACCCTAGGGATTAAAGTAATTACTTCTGTCCCTAGGGATTAAATGAGCTACTTTAGTCCCTGAAATGAGTGACTAAAGTGCCAACTTTAGTCCCGAAAGTGCAAAAAATATCTAACCTCAGCTAGAGGAATACTGGCACAGTTTGCATGTCACCCGAACGAAGGGGTCAAGGTCGTTGATCTAACCGGGAGTCAAGGGCGAGGTCATTGGCCTCGCCGATGTCACGTAGCACTTCCGGTTCCCACGATGAATTTTTTGGGTTAAAAGTCTAATTTTAAAACTTTACGAGATTTCCACGATGAATTTTGGGGCTAAAAGTCTAATTTTGAAATTTTTACAAGATTTCCACGATGAATTTTGGGACTAAAAATCTAATTTTGAAATTTTTACAAGATTCTCACGATGAATTTTGGGGCTAAAAGTCTAATTTTGAAATTTTTCGTTTATTAAAATATTTCCCAGGCTCAACCAGATGTGAGTCTTCGTCTGGGAATGCAGACTTGCCGAGACTTGTCTGTTGAAAATGTGCAAAGCTGGTAAAAAAATAATTAAACAAGGAAGTTATTGTTTGGGTATTTTTGCTGATGTAGTTAATGACCTCCATTATTACATAAACCGGATGTTATTGTCTAGGGATTCAAACCTGTCCATACTTGCGGATGTGATTGTTTGAAAAATATGCAAGACTGGTAAAAAAAATAATTGAACAATAAAGCAATTATTTGAAAATCTGCACGTTGGATGTTATTGTCCGTCCAACAACACTGTCGTTTGGGAATGTTGCTCTTTGTCCAAGATACACATAGTCTGTCTGCCTGCCTGCCTGTCTGCTTGTTTGTCTGCGTGTTTGTCTGCCTGCCTGCCTGTCTGTTTGTCTGTCTGTCTGTCTGCCTGCGTGTCTGCCTGCCTGTTTGCCAGTCTGCCTGCCTGTCTGCCAGTCTGTCTGTCTGCCTGTCTGCCTGCCTGTCTGCCTGTCTGTCTGTCTGTTTGCCTGCCTGCCTGTCTGTCTGCCTGTCTGTCTGTCTGCCTGTCTGTCTGCCTGTCTGTCTGCCTGTCTGTCTGCCTGCCTGTCTGCCTGCCTGCCTGTCTGCCTGCCTGCCTGCTTGTCTGTCTGCCTGTCTGCTTGCCTGTCTGTCTGCCTGTCTGCTTGCCTGTCTGTCTGCTTGTCTGCCTACCTGCCTGCTTGCCTGCCTGTCTATCTGTCTGCCTGCCTGCCTGTCTATCTGTCTACCTGTCTATCTGTCTATCTGTCTACCTTTCTATCTGTCTACCTGTCCACCTGTCTACCTGTCTACGAGTCTACCTGTCTACATGTCTAGATGTCTACCTGTCTACCTGTCTAGCTGTCTAGCTGTCTACCTGTCTAGCTGTCTACCTGTCTGCCTGTCTACCTGTCCAGCTGTTCACCTGTTTACCTGTCTAGCTGTCTACCTGTCTACCTGTCTACTTGTCTACCTGTCTAGCTGTCTACCAGGCTCCTGTCTACCTGTCTAGCTGTCTACCTGTCTACCTGTCTACTTGTCTGGCTGTCTACCTGTCTACCTGTCTACCTGTCTGTCTGTCTGTCTGTCTGTCTACCTGTCTAGCTGTCTACCTGTCTATCGCACCTCGCCCAACAATATTCACAGTCGTCCGGGAATGTTACGCTTTTCGTCCTAAATACACATAGTCTGGCGTAATTGCACATATGCATGCAAAATGCAAGCAAAGTCTTGTGTTATATTCATAAGGTAGAAGTCATCTATTTGGAGCTGTTTTAATATTTTTGATATTTCTTCTAACAGGGTCTGCACATTAACGTCGACTAGTTCTACTTTGTACAGAATTACTATCGGATTTTTATATTTCGTTGTGGTTCGAAACTTGGCTACGAGGAGATCGTAACACCTCATACAGAAATTACAACATCTCTAGCACAATAATTGCTTGGTGCATAATATATTTGTATTAATTTTATACATGTACGTTTTATGCAAATAAATACAATTATATTTACAATTGTTTAAAACCGTTACAGGAACATGTCAGGTTGAGCAGTGGTCGATTTTTTCCTCGTCGCAACTGATAATAGGGATCATTAACTACATCCCTCATTATCTGCATTCGACAGATGCCCAGACAATAACATCCGGTCAGACGCCCACATCTGCAGGTCTCGACTGGTCTGACATCTGGCGACAGGCAAATATAGTCTCTATTAACACCTGCAACACTGATAAAGGAGATGATAGGATAACTTACTCGAAGTTATGAGCTTGAAGATATTCGAGTCTTACTCTATATGTTCGAATGTTTGTAAGAGTGGAACAGGTTGAAATAAAAAACTATCGGCTCAATTTCGAAGCTGTGTATTTAATAGAGTACTGGAAAGACACGTAATATTTACATTCGGTGCTTATAATAGTACATTGTGTATCTAGGACGAAAAGCGTAACATTCCTAGACGACTATGCCGAGCCCAACAACACAGGAGTCTGGAAATGGTGCTTTTTGTCCAAGATACACATACTATTTTCCGCCAATCGATACGAGTAATTAAAAGAATTAGGAAATAGTACTCGAATATTTCCTGCCTAGGTCGGGAATATTATTCCTGTACAGTTGTATTGTAAATTACCTAGCAACGGCTGATGTAATGGAATGTTTCAATTATTCCTGTACAGTTTTATTGTAAAGTACCTAGCAACGGCTGATGTAATGGAATGTTTGACTGTGCTCAACAATATTTTGTCAATAATGTAACTGTCACATTATTGACAAATACGATTGGCGGAAAACAGTGTTGTGGATTTCCTAATGTCTGTAAATTTTCAGTAAATTTTAAGCAATTTTCTTAACCATACATTTATTTTTAGCAACCTTGCACATTCCAGACGCTCACATTCGTTTAAACAAGTCTGGACAGATATTTTCTATAGTCTGCAAATTCTATTGATGTACCTCCTTCAAGCATTCTAATTTTAGCTTTATTTACACTATTACAGTTTCTAGATAGATAGATAGATAGATACTTTATTAGTGCCATATATACAGAGTACTTACACAAGTCAAACTGGTTTGAAACCTAAATAATTTCATGCTGAATATTAAAAATAATAGTAGATACAAGATTATAGACAATAGACAACTAACAATAGCAATAATGATAACATGAACTCAGTATAAGAATTTAAATGTGAAGAGATATGGACTTCAGATATTTCAAGATATTATGAATTTTAGATGTACGATTTATCGCATTCTATAAATTCTTTATAGTCATAGAAATCTTTGCTGATACAAAATAACTTAATTATTCTAGTTTGAAATTCTTTTAAATTTAAATTTTTAATAGTGCTCGGGAGGCTATTAAAAAATTTTATGCTGAAAAAATCAGGCCCATTTTGACATCTTTTTAGTCTGCAATAGTTGTTTACTAGGTTTTCTTTCCTTCTTGTGGGGCATTCATGCAGTTCGCTATAAGTTTGGTAGTTTTTATTTCGACACGAAGTGTACGAAGTATTGAAATTCCCTCATATCGAAAACCACTCTGAGTCAAATATCTCTAAAATACGTGCCAACCGACTAATGAACCCACAATACCAAATCTCCGTCTCGGCTGTGCGAATCTTTTGGTGAAGACCCCAGCCCACTAGATCCCTCCCTCGTATTGGGGGGTGCCTAAACGTGCTGTGCGGGGTATGTATGTTCGTATGTGTACACGATTCCGGTCGCCAGAAACCTTCCTGAAGTCTTCAATCGTTTTCATACGATAGGTCCTCCGAAAATGAAGGCAACATCAACTTTTGAGGTATGGTCGTCGGCAAAAAAAATTTTTTTGGGTTTTTTTTATAAATAACTTGTTCATAATATTTCATTGCATTAGCGAAACGGAGTGATGCTGAGCAGTGCAGTCTTTAGGCATGGGCCCGATGGGCCCGTGCCCGGGGCCCCCAATTTTTTAGGGCCCCCGACGGGCGCATTGATCAACTAATAATTACTTAATTTATTAATTAATTTTGTAAAAAAAATACAAATGAAAGTTGTGTATTCATTTGATAAATTTAAAGTGGAAGTGTTTATTCCAATTATCTACTCATTGATAACTCAACTACAGCAGAGATCTGCTGCATATATTGAAGTGAACAATCGGTTTGGCTTTTTATCAAGTTTAAGAACCATTAGTCCAAACGAGTTGCACGATCGCTGTAAAAAGTTTGCTGAATATTATCACCTTGATATAAATGGAGAAGAATTAGAAACGGAATGTATTCATTTAACGCTGTATTTAGGAACTAACGATGTATATAAAACTGAACAAATTGATAATTCGCTACTATATAACATTTTGAGAACTGATAAATTAGAAGAAACATTTCCTAACGTTGCAATATCACTTAGAATTTTCCTGTCATTAGTGATCACTAATTGCAGTGGAGAACATTCATTTTCTAAGTTAAACAGGATAAAAAACG
The DNA here is from genome assembly GCA_940337035.1 of Agriotes lineatus. NCBI lineage: Eukaryota > Metazoa > Arthropoda > Insecta > Coleoptera > Elateridae > Agriotes > Agriotes lineatus. The sequence continues at coordinate 98,450 of CALNHX010005217.1, forward strand.
AACTTCGCAGTACTATGCTACAAGAAGGCTAATAGTATTTAACATTACTAGCTTGGTAAGGGGGTTTTTACTGGCGAATAGAAGGATATGACTGGCAAGCCAGTCACCTTCTTGAGCCAGTAAAACCTGTTACCTTGCGTGTATTGTTAAATATTTTATTTGTTCCTCACTGGTAAATAACTAGAAATTTACCATTTATTCAAAATGTCAAACTGACAAGCAACTAAATTCATCAATATGACACATACTAAGGAAGACAGCTCTGGCTTTGCACGCTACCATTTATCTACGAGCACGGTAGCCAGTAAAAAATTTACTGGCTAGCCAGTTAAGAAACATTTTCAAGGTGAATACAGTGACTTAATACATTGATGTTTACAAGTGAAGGACAAATAAACGCTTTATCATTAATGTGCATAGAAAGCGACATACTTTGCCGCGATTACCAACGTTCCGGAGATCCTGAAGCGACGCCATTGACGGGAAAAGCATCGCCCTGAGGCAAGCCGAAGATCATCCGACCCCCTGGGACCCGCAAAGCCGTGAACTCGAAACAACCCCTGCTGAGCAGTGAAGTCTTCGACGGGACAAACATCGCCCCGGTAAGCATCGCCGTTAGCAGAACCCTCTGATCATCGAGATCATCAGTCCATCGAGGACACCTGGTTATTGAAACCACCTCCGATCTACTTAAGATCAAGACCAAAGGAATGAAGTAAGAAAATTCCAATTATTAAATTTTTGTAACTTTATGTAGCAAGCCACACGAAGTAGAATAAATTAAAATCAAGTAAATCTAAATAATAACTTTAAAACCTTACTAACATAGTTTTAGAATTTTAATTTTAAGTTCAGGCAGGTGCCATATGAGATGAAGGTCTGGTGTGTATAATAGGTACACTTAATTTTGCCAACCGATTTCGTATCTGTGCGTAGGACCCCTGAGTTTTATAACTACTCCTGAGTTAGGTTAAATTATAAGTACTAACATAAAATAACATCATAATAAAATTTGTGCCATAGTATTGCAACCCTGTCAAGAGACAGAATTAGATCACCCCGTGATAGAAATCTTGTACAACCTAGATTACTATTTTTAAATAATAACAGAATAGAAATGGCAAACCCAGTAGTATTTCCCTCTCATTTTAGCGTATCATTGCTAAACGCAATTCCAACTTATAACGGAAATCCAGCAACACTATCAGAATTTATAAGATCAACAGAAGTAATAACTACTCAATTTTGTACTGACGAACCAAATGATTACATCAACAAATTAATAATTTCCTCAATTGGAAACAAGCTTAAAGGTCAAGCTTTAGAAGTCATTACTGGATATCATTACGATACTTGGAATGAATTAAAAAAATTCTTATCGAAAATTTTGGAGACCAAAGATCCGAACTAAATTTATTAAGAGATTTGACAAAATTAAAGCAAAATAAAGATAGCCCTATCGAATTTTTTAATAAAGTCAGAACACATTTAGCTATATACAATTCGAAAGTTTCGTTAGACGACGAAGCTCAAGCAATAAAAGACTATAAATTAGAAGCTAATAAAGCCTTAGCTTTGCGAACTTTTGTAAGCGGACTACATGAAAACTTAGGTAGTTTCATTAGAACCCGTAACCCAAAATCTTTAGAGGAAGTCCTTGCAATGCTCAAGGAAGAATTAGACATTAGGTACTCTCAAACTCAAAATAATAGACAATTTTCAAATTTAAACCAAAAACCATCAAAGCCTGTAGCACACAGCTACAACCCAAATTATTTCACCCAAAATTCTCAAGCTCAAAATTTATATACACCCCGATTCAACAATTTTACACCTAATACAATGAGATTGCAATTTCGACAATCGTAGTTTAATCCATCGCAGTTCAAACAATAGCAGTTTAATCTTAATAGAAATTTTAATCAATCAAGAAATTTTCAAAACCCCCAAAATAATGTTTTTGCACCAAAACCACATTTTAAACCCTCTTTTCGAAAAGAACCCATAAAAGTTAGCACAATAAAAAGAAGTGCTACGCAACAATTAACTAACCCAAATAAATTTCTTCCAAACTCCCAAAATGTAATAAGACAGTCCAGCCAACCAAGAAATTTTCATTTCGAAGAACTATTCAATGAAAATGTCACTTTTCAACAATCAAGTTCAAATTTCTCTGAATATGAACAAGATCCTCATTACGAACAAGAAACATTTGAAAATTGTGAAAACAATTTTAGCACATTAGATCCAACCACAGATTTTTTTTGTTTACCCGAAGCAGATTCAGATAATGAAGAAGACCGCGATGAAGCCTTAAATTTTCGTTAAAAGCCTCGGAAGTCATAGAAAACTTTAACATCAGCCCAAAATCCAATCTCTCTTATATTATAATACCAACCACTGGCGACAAACTCATGATAGACAAAGGCAGTTCTAAAACAATTATTTCCCCCAAATTTGCATAAACGTATTTTCTAAATTCAATCTATCCATGCAATTTCGAAATAAGTACATTACACGGAACTACTCGACATAATTTTGTAGCAGATTTACCTATTCCAAATCTTTTTAAAGAAGGTACTCATACATGTTATTTGTTTGATTTTCATAACGAATACGTTGGACTCATAGGTTCAGACTTACTTTCTAATTTACCTGCAACAATAGACTACAAGTGGATGCATATCCAGACAGAAAGCACCACTGTACCATTTTACTATAGCTTTTCTAAAACCAAACAAGAAGTTCAGAAAAGAAACGAATGCAATTCTTCCAAATTAAAAACTACTCAAAATTTATTAAAACAAATTACAATACCCCCACGAACAGAGCTATTTGTAACTCTTTCTGCAGTCGGAAGCAATGGTTCAAAATTAGCCTCAAAACTAAACTTTGATAACAATGTCATAATGCCCTCAGCAGTAGTCAAACTTCATAATAATTGGTTTAAAACTAGTCTTATAAATACTTCAAATGAAACAAAACAAATTCACATTTACAACCCCTTATTTTTAGAAGAATATAACAAATGACACCTCAATACAAATTAACAACTTTAATGTCGATACTTCTGAATCGAATATCAAAAAATTTTTAAATAAAAGTTTAAAAGATAATTTGAGACTTAGTCATCTTAACGAAGAATAAAAAACAACTTTGAGTAACTTATGTCATCAGTATAAGGATATTTTTTATTCCCTAAATATACCCCTATCCGCTACCAATTTAACAAAACATCATATCAGAACTAAAACTGACGCACCTATATTTACCAAAACCTATCGATACCCACATGTTTATAGGAACGAGGTAAAAGAACAAATTAATAAAATGTTAAAGGAAAAAATAATTGAGCCCTCAGAATCCCCGTACAATTTCCCCATTTGGGTAGTCCCTAAAAAAATAGACGCCTCTGGCAAACAAAAATGGCGAATCGTAATAGATTATCGCAAATTTAACGAACAAACCATCGGAGACAAATATCTTCTCCCTCGTATTGAAACAGTACTAGACACGCTTGGTAGGGTCACTTACTTTACAAAACTAGATTTTGCATCTGGTTATCATCAGATAGAGATAGAAGAAAAAGATCATGAGAAAACAGCTTTATCTACAGAGGAAGGTCACTTCCACTTTCGGCGTATACCACCTGGTTTAAAAAAATGGAGCATTGACGTTTTAGAGAGCAATAAAAAATGCCCTAATAGGTTTAACACCCCAACAATGTCTTGTCTACCTCGACGACATTATTATTTACCCACAGTCACTCCAAGATCACATAAACAGTTTAAATAATGTTTTCAATAGATTCCGAGAATCCAATATTAAAATCCAACTCGATAAATCAGAATTTTTACATAAATCTGGTAAGTATTTAGGACACATAATTACCCTGGATGGATAAAACCGGATCCATCAAAAATTTCAGCCATCAAAAACTTTCCAGCCCCAAAGACAAGAACAGAAATAAAATCATTTCTAGAAATCTTTGGATACTATAGGAAATTCGTTAAAAACTTTGCCAAAATCACAAAATTTCTAATAGTTTGTCTTAAAAAAGATAACAAGATTATACATACACCTGAATTTTTACAAAATTTCGACTATTGTAAACAACTTTTAACAAATGAACCCCTACTTCAATACCACAATTTTGAAAAGACTTTTGAACTATAGACAGACGCATCTAAATACGCCTTAGGAGCCGTACTGTCAGAAGAAGGTTTGGGCGACTAAACAATTTAGACCGTATCTATTTGGAACTAAATTTATAATGCATACCGATCACAGACCATTAGTCTGGTTGAAAAATTTGAAAGAACCAAATTCTAAACTAACACGTTGGGCACTAAAATTAGAAGAGTTCGACTTCACAGTAAATTATTTGCCAGGAAAACTCAATAAAGTAGCTGACGCCCTGTCACGCATCCAAATTTATCCCATGTCCATTGAAACACCTGACAGACTAGATACACCTCAACCATATAATGACAATCAAAGCGTCATGGCTAGCAGAGCTAGTACACCCAACATTGACGAACTATTTAGTACACCTACTATCGTACCATCCGTAACAACAGAACCTCGTTGTAAAATAATTTCTAATGTATTAGTAAAACCAGCCTGTAAAACAATTCCAAATGACGAAAATGCTCCAATATCAAATAACGAAAATGACAATAATTCCCTTGTCGACACTGCACATACTATACATTCTAATCTTAAACTAACACCGATCGAAATAGTATTTGGAGACACAGAAAGCAAAAATCCCTTTGATATCGACTACACGAAATCGTATTATCACGATTACCTATCAGAACACAAGACAAAAATGAAAAATTTATATAAAGCCCTACAGGACAGACAAACGGAAACCAAAGAAAAACGCAACCTAAAACCGAATCCAACCCGTAAAAGCAAAACTTTCAGATTAAAAGATAAAGCATTTATAAAAACCAATTTTAGAAATAAAAAAGACCCAAAATTTACTGGACCCTTTGTCATAACCCAAATACTTAAACATGACACTTACGAATTAACGCCTGTCAACGACGGCTCTAAAATTAAAAGGCATATTAATGAATTATTGCCTTTTACAGGTCAATCATCCTCACAATCCTGTGCGCCCTCACAATCCAATATGTGACTGGCGAAGTAACTATCAAAAACCTCGAAGACAACCCCAGACTATACCCTTTAAATTTAGATAACGCTATCCTAAAGGAAAGCGAATTTACATTAATAAAAAATATAGATTATACACCTATGCTTATAAATTATGGCACACTTAGAAGTAACTTAATCAAAACTATTATGCTCCTTGAAGATTTAAACTTCCCCGTCGAACACATGCATTTCCATAAAATTGAAGCCACTTTAATTAATCATAATAATATTTTATTAATTATAAAATTATATTTAGAAAAAGGTGACAAACTCCTTAATCAACTATTTCGTGAAATGAAACACAAAATTAATAAACGTGGACTCATTGATGGTTTAGGATCAGTTATTAAATTTTTAACCGGTAATCTTGACGTAAATGACGGAATTACATACGAAACAGCAATTGCTAAATTACAAAAAAGTAACGAGGTACACAACGATATTTTATTGGAACAAACTAAAGTCTTAAACGATACGATTTCAGCAGTAAACGATCTAGCGAAAAACCAGTTATTATTAAGTGACAAAATCAATTTGCAATTATTTATAAATATATTCGCAGAGAAAACGTACTAACTTTTGCCCAACATCAGCAGATGCATATGTTACTAATTGACAACAATGATTTGATTAAAAATTAAATGAAATTTCTAATTACCTTAACTATATCTCAGAAAAAACATTAACCATTCCTTATCCCGCAGATTTCAAATACTTGCATTTGTATGAATCAATTATCATAACTAAAGTGTATCAAATTAATAATAAAATCACATTTATTTTTGAAATACCACTAACCTCTAAACCTAATAGATATCAGATGATACAACTGATACCTTTTCCAACATTTATTAAAAACCAACAATTTCGCATGATCATGCCAACTTACAATACTTTGTTATTTAACGTTAAAACCAGTATCCCCATAGAAATTGATCACTGCAACTTAGTAACTTCAGATACTTACTTTTGCAACCAAAATAACCATTTTGAAATTCCTAACGATAAATTATGTGAAACGCAACTGCTTTCATTTAATAATAATCAAACGTGTACTCCGTATTTATTCGATCTAACAGACATTAAAATATCACAAATCCAGCCACATGGTTAATAACTTCACCCTCTAAAGCTATATTAGATATTAAATGTAATAATCAAAATTTTAGAAAGGAATTGCTTGGCTCCAAAATTATGCATTTAAGCCCAGATTGCATTGTTCTGACAAATCACGAACAGATGCTATTCACAGCCAAAACTATTTCAAGTAAAGTTGTCGATCTGAAAATTCCAAGTATCTATAAAATAACAATTTCCAAATCAAAGCATATCAATATTTCAAAAATCGATTTGATTTCTATTAACACCCAAAAGTTAATTAGAGATCAAATAAAATTAAATCATCAAAAACACGCGCTAAGACCTGTTGATCATATCAATTCAAATCTTTTAAGTGTGTCATCGATTATTCTTACTATAATAATCATCTTGCTAGCTATAAGTTTATTTTTATATATGTATGTTAAACGCAACTCCTTAAAAATCAAACTTATTGACTTTCTAAATAAAGATTATAATCGTTCATAAATTATTTTATTCTGTAAAGGAATGTATTAGTTCATCCTGCATAAAAATGTATTATTTTAAATTGTATAAAATGTAAAGGTTTGATTTTAAGCTGTAATAACGCTTTTGAAAACGTTATCACAGACTTTAAGAAGGGAGGAATTATATTATTAGAATAGTTTACTCAGCACCACGTGCACCGGCAGTAGCCGCTAATCTGTTGCAAGCTAGCATAACTTAGATAAGATAAGACGTAGCTTCCTGCTTTGCCTGATTTATATGCTTTAGTCTTAAGCAGTCGGCCCAACAGTTAGGTCAAGTCTTAATTTGTCGTATCGCTCTTAAGCTTCCATGTTTATACGAGCTTCATGGTTAAATAAAGCTTTTTAAAAACTCGTTTCGTAGTTTACTAAACGAAACTGGGGAAGGCAGTTACGCATAAAGAAACTGCTCCGTATAAGAGATCTGATTTATCTGCTTCCTGTTGATTAGCGCTATCAATGCTTAGATGCAACTTTGCTTGTCTGCATTCTCACCTTTTAATGATACTTTATTTTGTCTTAAGCCGAATGTACTAGTAGGTAGATCGTTTCGTTTAAGCTCCGCTTTTATGTATGAAAACACAATAAAGTTTTTTTCAATTTGGGCGTTACCAAACATATCACTGGCGCAGTCGTTCGGATATATAGAAAGGGCACTAAACAAATTTTCGAACATTAAAATTTGTAGTGCACTTCGAACTTTCTGTATATTCAAGCTACCGAAACCAAAAATCCTTGGGAGATCCTGAATCCTTGGTGGACGACAAATATCGCTGAAGCCAACCGAAAGGAGAACCCGCCTGGAAGCAGTCGATTCCCTGATCACGGACAAAAATCGTCGACAGTGAGCATCGTTGGTTCCGGTTGAACATCTATCGCAGACACCTGGCTATCGGAGCTTCCTGACTATCGGAGTCGCTAGAAGATGCAGTTCTTCGCATAGTAAGTAAAATTTTAATTTGCAAGTGAAAGTGCAACGATTTGCTTTTTATTAAATAATCTAAACCCTACCAACATTATTAGCATTAAGCGCAATTAGTTTTAAGATCAGGTAGATGCAAACGAGATGAGGTTCTCGCGTATACGTTAGGTAGACTTAATAATCGCCAACCGACTTTGCATCTATGCGTAGGAATCCTGAATTAGGTTAATTTCCTAATACAATAAGGCCCTACTAACATAATAAATTTCCCGTTTAAAACAAAGTGCAACGCTCTATGAGTAGCTCAGATTCTGATTCTCCACAATCCGAAAGTGAACTATTAGAACAAATAAACCCTACTAGGCCCATTCAAATTAATTTGCGCCTATCTATTTTAAATATGACTCTAGAAAATCAAAGTGCCGTACAACCTGCCCCACAACAACCAATTTTAGTAAATTATTCTCTAGGATTTCATATGTCAATATTAAATGAAATCCCACGATACGACGGAAACCCTATTGAGCTCAGTGAGTACATCCGAGCCGTAGAGGACATTTTTGGCCAATTTTATTAGACAAACGACGCTAACGCGTACATCAATAAAGAATAAACTTTTTTTACCTGCCGTCCGAAACAGATTAAGGAGGTTGGGGCGTTACGTACTTGACGAATAAAAAATCGTAAAAAAAATATATATTTTAGAAAAGTGCATTTAAAAACTCCCCTATAAATTTGAAGAAAATTGTCTCGTCAGAATAGGAGAAAATAAATCGTAAAATCGTGTAAAAATACATGGGCTCCTATGGACGGAAACTTCGGGACGGTTAAAAAAAAAGTAAACGAAGAAATGTTGATGAAACACTTTGCACAACCAAATGCACTATTCTCCGAAGACACTGGTAAAATTTGAACTCGATTCACTCGCTGCATTTGTTGCATTAGTGAAAAATATATCGTTGTGCACTAAAAATGGCTCCGATCGGCCTGCATGTCACTTTTATGTGGCAACGCTGCGAAGTCTCAGCTTTCTCAGCGCTTCATGCGCAAGCGCCGTAATTCGGCGCGAGTTTTCATAATTCAAATGAGTCATATACTCATTACAGTTACACGGAGAAAAAATGTAAGCTAAACTTTAGTATATTTCTTATGAAAATGATAATATTTGTAAATCCTGAGAATTTTTCGTAGACATATGTTAATTTTTTACATACAAAATATGAAGTAGTTCCAGAAGCATTCAAAAACTTCATATTTTGTATGTGAAAAATTAACATATTTATACAAAAAATTCTTAAGATTTACAAATAGATTCATTTTCATAAGAAATATGCTACAATTTTGAATATATTTTTTCTCCGTGTATTATGTAGTATAATACCCTGAGGAAAATACATTATTTTGAATAAATAAGTAGTGTTTACGTGAACAATGACATTTGGAATGTTATGTTTACAGTATTCACAATAAATTTTGGAAAATGTTGACAAAAACGTTAAAAATTAACGGGATTAAATTGTAAATAAAAAACCAGTTGGAGATGAATCCTCGACATATGCATGTACTGCATCATAAGTACGTGTGAAATTACGTAAACAGTACTCTTAAATAAAAAGAACGATAAAATTTGTTGTTAAATTATATTTTCAACATGTACATAATTAAGAACTCTGTTTTAAAAAAGTACAAACTGCTTCAATAATTTTTTGTTTTTGGTAACTCGAGGCTTTCCATCAACAAGGTCTGTAAATAGTGCGTTATCCCAGTATTCCCGTTTTCAGCATGTGTAGCAACGATTTTTTCATAATTAATCCCATTAAAGCCACTTTTTTCATCATGCCTTTTGATAACACTTTATCCAATGGAGCCAATGTCTTCAATGTATCACGCGCGTTACTTTCGGCGATTTGATTCTGGATAATTGACTGCAAGCTTTTCACGCGTGATAAAAGCAGATCATCTGAAATTTGGTGATGTTTTATCAATTGTTGCAAAATTTGAACATCTCTTACTGCATCGTGAGCACCCTCGACATGAAGTGCAACTTCTTCGGCAAGATATGTTAATGAACAATTGTTTTTTACGATTTAAAAGCTCTCTGAAAACGGACAGCGTATCAACAAAACCACTAACAACTTTACCAAAATCGTGCAAAAGTTGAGTTTGTTTTAAAGCAAAAATAATTCGCGAACTATCGAATGAAGCGTTATGGGCTACCAAAACACATTTGCCTCCAATGGATGATAGGAAATTGATTGCCGCTTTCAAACCATCGCAAAGAGGTACTGAATCTACTCTTTGATTATGAAACAACAATTCCCCTGCTATGAATGTAAGATTATTAACTTTAGAAGCTGCTTCAGTTATTTGTTTCGTTGGCGTTATGTATACTCAGGCGCGTGCTGGGACTGTACAATGGGCCCGGGCATTGAAATTTTGGGAAAGGCCCCTCAAAAATACCCGCGGAAATGTTTTAATTTTTTTCAAAGTCATACGATCTAAAACGTCAGAACTTTAAGTCGAGAAATATATTCTAAATAGTAATTGGTTTTGTAGAATTGGGTAGAGTAACAAAACTCAAAACATGATGAGTAAATTGTATTAAAAAATAATAGTCATATATTATATAAGTGTGGAATCTAGCATATCAGTCACGAAAGAAAAAGTTTAACCACGACGCACGTAGAGATAATGCAACACAATTTTTTGTCTAACACCTCTCTTAAATCTCTTTAACTCGGTTTTTTTATGTTTCTGACACTAACATAACATTTGCAATGCTATAATAACATTTAAAAATCACAAACCAGCCTTAAATTAGTTATGTACCTATAATAATTATTTCTCGGCGACTTTTCTATTTTTCTCTCACTAGTGACTGACTAATGAAGAACTACCTTTATTTGAAATAACCATATAGTCCACTGAATTTAGTCAAAAATAGGTCCAAACTACGGAATAATTCATATTGAAGCAAATAAGGTCAATTTAGGTGTGTTTTGGTGTCCTGAATAGAAGTAGCAAAAGTCCCGAGGATGGGGTTGTACGCTTAACATTTGGCAACGCTGTAATGGGCTGAAATTGGGCTTAACAATCATTTTTCGCAAATTTCTCGGTATCTATCGACTCTACGATAAAAATACATCAGAGCAAAAATAAAGGTAAGGAAATTCTCTACAAAAAAGTTAGAGGTTTATTTTTTCGTATAGGCGATCGTTTTTGTCAAAAAATTAAGTGAAGGTCATACTCACAGAAAATATTTCATTTGTAGCCGTTTTATCACACGGACGCATAAAATATTTGAAAAAAAACCATTATTCTATTGCAAGTACGGTGAGATCATTTAAAAACTGTCACAATGCTTATAAGATTGGAACTACTGAAATGGAGAAAAAAATTGGAAACAATTTCAATAATATTAAATTCTCACGTGCCGACAGACTGCTTCCACTATTAACCGCTAACAGCAATCTCAAAGTCCATGATACAACAGTGCCCATTGATCCACTCTTATTGTTCCAGAGAATTAGTGTCATGAAAAGAACAAATGCAGAGCTTCGCACCTATTTGGAGTATGAATTGGCTCCATTTCCGGTGTCACTCTTTGATGAACTGGTATGCGAAAAACCAACAAGTCAGCTTTCTATGACAATTTCCTGCCATTAGAACTTGCACCAGATTTGGATAATGTCACTTATGTCATCGATAGAGGCTTTCTTTTGCACCGCGTTATATGGCATCAGAATGAAACTTATGGTACTATTTGCCAAACATATGTTAATTATGCACAAAAGCACTTTGGTTCAAACTCCATTATTGTTTTCGATGGCTATGAAAATACAAGGAATAGTGTGAAGGTTTTGGAGCAACTACGCCGGTCGTCAAAATCTTCATCTGTTGTTATCTACTTTGATGAGCAGATGGTTGCAACTGTAAGCCAAGATAAGCTTCTTTCAAACAATCGAAATAAAATCAGATTCATTTCGATGCTCAAAGAAAAGTTTGAAGCTAATAGTTTCATTGTTGAACATGCTGAAGATGATGCTGGCATTTTGATAATTGAAACAGCACTCAAGGAGTCATATAAAAATACCACAGTTGTTGTTGGGGAAGATGTGGATCTTTTTCGTAGTTTTAACGACCCGTACACCTATCGAAAAAGAATTTTTCTTCGTAAACCAGGCAGAGGAAAGGTCGCACGAAACATTTATTCCTCACGAAGCTTCGATCAACACAATGAGATTCGAAATCACGTATTGTTTTTGCACGCATTCTCTGGTGTGATATGACATCTGCTCTTTTTAATAAAGGCAGGCAAGACTGCAGCTCTGAAACTGTTGAAAAAACGGCAAGAGTTGAAAACTGCAGTTGAGGTTCTCAATAAAAATGATACTTCTGGTGACTTGATTTCTGCAAATGGAATAAACATTTTCCTCGCAATATATAGTGCTCCCGCTAAAGAAGTATCTATCAATAACTATCGCTATTCTAGCTTGATTAAAGCTGTGAGCAGAAGCAGACCAGTGAAATTGAGTTTATTACCACCCACTCTTGACGCAGCTCAGCAGCATCTATTTCGTGTTTACTTTCAAGTTCAGAAATGGTTATGTAATGAATTGAATCCTGAGGAGTGGGGGTGGATGTCAAAATAAAATATATTGTGGCCAAGAACAACATGCCAACCTCCTGCGCCTGATTGCATTTTGAACATGAATTTTTGCAATTGTTCGAAAGGCTGTGGAGCATTATGTGGCTGTCGAAGTTGGGGCTTTGCTGCTCACCAGTTTGTAGCAACTGCCGTGGACAATCTTGCTTGAATGCTGAACCAATTAAAGACTCGTCAGAAAAAAAAACACCAGTGATGCAGAAAATCAAAGTTTTGAGATTGACCCAACGAATCTCTCGAACAATACATATAATGAATTTATAGAACGAATAAACAACATTTATACAGGGTGATTCACGAATAGTGTCTGATTTAGCACTGTTTTTTTGCAACACAATCTGATTGACACATTTGATTCACACTTTTGTTTCATTTTTCTGAAATCATGATCACAAAATTGTATTGAAATTGAAAAATAGCGAAGTATTCTATGAAAGAGTAATATTTGTTGCAGGAATAAAGGCGCTAAATCAGACACTATTTATTCATTAATTTTATAC